>CM032668.1:2661281-2700779 GCA_019095985.1 Streblospio benedicti
ACTAGATAAGGTCGACCGTTAAACTCTCGTCTCGTTAAACTCTCTCTCTCTCTAACGAGATTACCAAACGGCTCGAGAGGGGGACAATGTTAATATTGCCTCTCTGAAGAGAGAGGCGTTGTTTTTTTGTTTTTTTGTCGACCTCTACGACTCTAGAAAGCGTACTACGTAATATACGCTCGACCACGCGTTATAGATCGTCGTCGTCTCGTTAAACTCTCTAACGAGATTACCGAAGTACATATCTAACGGCTCTAGCGGGGAGTTGGGATACGGGATCATGGCAGCGTCTAAAACCGCTAGGGCGGTCAACGTTTTATTAAACGCTATTTCGTAGCGCTCCCGGATGCTAGCTAACGCGCTTAGGAGAACCTCTCTATGAGGGTCTCGGAACGGTGCGGTGCGGCCAACGGTCATGGTTAGTGTGTGACGAGAACTCTCTCTGGCTAAAGGCTAGGTCGAAAGCGGGGCGAGACGAGCTGAGCAGTCTAATCCTGGCGCGGCGCCGGTCTTTTTAGCTTTATTCTCTCGGGTATTACGGTTCGTAGGGATTATCGCGCCGTAATTCGGTTTTCCCCCTCCTCGGCGGCTATTCGTACGTTTTTTTTTTTTAACCCCCGTTGACGGCGAGCGCTAGATCCGGCGGACCCCGCCGGCGGTCGACGCTTCTAATCCCGGTACCCCGTCGGCGGTCGACGCTTCTAATCCCGGTACCCCGCCAACGGTCGTCGCGTCTAATCCCGGTACCCCGTCGGCGGTCGACGCTTCTAATCCCGGTACCCCGTCGGTCGGCGTCTCGTCTAATCCCGGTACCCCGTCGGTCGACGTCTCGTCTAATCCCGGACCCCGCCCGGCGACCCCCCCGAACCCCGGCGGTCGGCGTCTCGTCTAATCCGGACCCGCCCGGCGGGTCGCGTCTAACCCCGGACCTCGTCGGTCGGCGTCTCGTCTAATCCCGGACCTCGTCGGTCGGCGTCTCGTCTAATCCCGGACCCCGCCCGGCGGGGTCGCGACTAACCCCCGGACCTCGTCGGTCGGCGTCTCGTCTAATCCCGGACCTCGTCGGTCGGCGTCTCGTCTAATCCCGGACCCCGCCCGGCGGGGTCGCGACTAACCCCGAACCCGTCGGTCGGCCTCTCGTCTAATCCCGGACCTCGTCGGCTGGCGCCGTGACTAATCCCCCGAACCCCGTCGGACGAGATTACGTACTCCGCCATCCCCCCGCCGCCCGGGGGAAGGATAGTTTAGCTCCCGCCTCCAGGCGTCCCGCTAGAGCGGCGCGAGCGGGCGAATCGACCGGGATCGCACTTCTTACCTCTAACGACGTCGCGCCCGGGATGAATCGCTGACCATTTCCCCCCTACGATCCGCGTCCGCTAGCGAACCGGTTCCCCCGCTGACCATTCGCGATCTACCAACGCTAGCGATGAACGCCGCCGAGCGCTTACTCCGGCACTGAGTCGAGCGCCGCCGCAGACAGCCGCCGCCAGCCACCTGCTCACCCGTCAACGGCCGGCGTGATTAATGGCTTCTTCCTTATAATTTTTAATGACTTCTTCCTTATAATCCCAGACGTTGTGGAATGTTAATGGCTTCTTCCTTATAACCCGCTAATTGCTTCTTCCTTATGTTACTACTTATACTACTGTTAAGGTTTTAGGTTTTAATAAGTTTATTATCGTGACATTAACATATACAATTTATACAATTAAGTATTACAAACATGTTATATTATGGCCCAAAACAGTGGGCTTATAATATCCATTTAAATATAGCATATAACTAGGTAGGTTATATATAACAAAGTAAAGGTAAAACAATACACGTATACACACACCCACACAAATCTATACAAAACATATCACTCTCAACTATTTTAAATACTTTTTTCTTTCTTAAGTTGAAACAATCAAGACTAAATTTTGATAAACTTCTACATTTTTTATCAAACAGAATACATAAGCTGTTTTCATATGACAGCTCATTTAAGTTTGGATAGGAAGTGCAAATACTTTCTAAAAATTTCCTGTGTAAATAATCATAACAAAATAGAAAATGGGTTTCACTTTCTACTGCCTTTAGATTACATAATGCACAGAGTCTATCTTCCAGCTTCATATTTCTGAATGGCCCAGCTTCAATATTAAGGGGCAAAATACCTGCTTTAATGTGGTTAAATTAAACGTTACATAATTTTCAACTTCAAGTGCTTCCTTAAACAATTTATAAATTCTTAATTTAGGTTTTCTCAATATATTTGCCTTCCATTCATTTTCTTGTTTTTTCAAAAGCCTTTTGCTAATATCTACAATGTTACAAGTGCTCCTTGTAAAAATATATCTTCTTCACCTACAGAATTAAGAATTGACCATATTTGTTTACATCAGTTATCAAAGTTAGACATTGCTAGAAAATAGTATGTGGACGGTTAACAGGATAACCAGCTACGGTCGATTTTCTAAGCATAACCTACATTGACAAACCGGTTATTGATTTTGATGATTATTTTCATGCCCAAGCTATATCTATATCAATATATTTCTTTTATATATATATATATATATATATATATATATATATATATATATATATATATATATATATTTATATATATATATATATATATATATATATATATATGTGTGTATGTGTGTTTATGTATATATGTGTGTGTGTGTGTTGTGTGTGTGTGTGTGTGTGTGTGTGTGTGTGTGTGTGTGTGTGTGTGTGTGTGTGAATGTGTGTGTGTGTGTGTGTGTGTGTGTGTGTGTGTGTGTGTGTGTGTGTGTGTGTGTGTGTGTGTGTGTGTGTGTGTGTGTGTGTGTGTGTGTGTGTGTGTGTGTGTGTGTGTGTGTGTGTGTGTGTGTGTGTGTGTGTGTCAATTAACACTTTCTAAAGATTCTAAGACAATGATAAACTTGAGCCTTGAAGCTGTATTTTTTATATCCAAATGGGTGCATAAATGGTTATGTAAAAATAGTTTAATAGACCTTAGAGTGCAGAAATTGAGAAGCGACATAAAGTATCAGAATGAGATATGTGTGCATGCATATAATTTTAATTGTTCACAATGATCATAGCGTCATAGGTTTTATATATACACACACACACACACACACACACACACACACACACACACACACACACACACACACACACACACACACACACACACACACACACATATTAGTTTATTAATGTGAAAATTACACACTCATGGCTTACAAGCCTGTTTCGTGGTTACAACACCACTCATCAGAGCCAAACTGTTGACATGTCAATCCCTGATTTAACACACTACAGCATACTAAAATTGAACTTAGTTAGAAATTACATGGTCTCAAAAATATGTTATAAATGTAATATTGGTGATTTATCAGTTACAACCGTGTCCTAAAATTGTACTTTAAATTGCTTGTTCGTTTTGTGAGGTCCATATCGTTCTGCTTATTTAGTTTTGCTATTTTAGCACGAATATATATATATATATATATATAATATAGCATATATATATATATATATATATATATATATATATATATATATATATATATATATATATATATATATATATATATATATATATATTCCACTTATACTATCACTTATAGTTCTTATAGTGCTCAACAAAATATATATTTTGGAGCAGTAATATAGTCTATTTTTATTATTATTGAAAACACATATCACATCTTCTACAAATGATGATTGCATACCACATGTATGTATGAAACAAATTTGTAGAAGATGTGATATGTGTTTTCAATAATAATAAAAATAGACTATATATATATATTATATATATATATATATATATATATATATATATATATATATATATATATATATATATATATATATATATATATATATATATATATATATATATAAAAGTAGAATCATTGTTGGGATTTTGTGGATTATGAGAGTATGCACAAAAAGAAGAATGTTTTCATTCGTTTTTTTTCCCTTACACTGAGAAGTGTACTAATTGGAATGGCTTTTGCCTTAGTAATGGCCTTAGTAATCAATTTGACAGGATATTTTCTGTTTAAGAAATAGTTCTTCATATGGTTTGAGTTTTTTGTCGAGTTGCTTAGGATCGTCTATTATGGTACACAATCTGAGAGCTTGACAATAATAGGAATTGAATTTTAGTATGTCTAGGGTGGCAGCTGTTGAAGTGAAGATATTGATGAGAATCTGTTCTTTTATAGTAATAGTTATTTCTTGCACTTGTTTATATGTTGTATTATGCGTATTACTAGATTGGGTTATTAGATTACAGTACTGTATGTGCACTGTCTTAACTTGTATTTCTATTTTTTGACAAAGAATCTACATGGTTGGAAAATGTTTAAGCAAAAATACAAAATTAAATAATTGTTAATATGACACAGCACAAAAGAAAATTCTAACTCAAAATAGTGTTATATGAAATACAATTATACACACAAAAATGATTTGCCAACAGTTTTATTAGTCACACTTTGTTACATAACTTTGATGAAGTTTGTCATCCCGTGTACATGTGATAGAGCAGGATCAGTGGTACACGCTACTGTGTTGGAAACCCGGGCGGCACATAGGGGGGCACAATTGTGTCTGTAACAAAACAAGGAAAGAATTTAGTATTAAATATATGTATGCAAGGAATAATTTCACATAGTGTTAGGGCATACAAGTAATTTAGACATATTCAAAGTTAATTATGTCATCTTTTTCCATATGAGAGAGATACAGGCTGAGGTAATGAGGGAACCGTGGGTGTATATGTCATGCTGTGTGTCACCGCCGGGCTGAGTTGTTGACTGAGTTGTTGTATATGTCACACACCAGATGTAGTTAATAGCAATTGAGTTGTAATTGTCAAATACAGAACATATGAGTATGTCAGACATGGACACCAGTAGGAGCCAACAGGCTGATTGTAGGACAAATCATCACCTCGTATAGACATTCTACTAAAGCTACTATGCTACTAACACAGGGAGCATGGTTAACCCTAGCAATGGGTAAACGACTCCATTTTGGTCAGTATGCCTCTGAGAGCCATACAGAAGAATTAAGACTAACTGATTCAGCTCTTTCATCAGAAATAATCCTAGTCAATGTATAAGAAGTGTAACATTCATACCCGAGAAGTCTGTCATGAAAAGTCCAACAGCAAAGGTAATTCTACTCCTGTCAACACATCGATTTTAAAGTAATAGAACTAGGGTTTCTTCTGAATGTTTAATGGTAGTTTTTATCACGTTGGTGATGTTACAGGGAATGAATAATTATACCAATGACAACTTATATAACAACTTAACTACATAGGCTACTGAGAGTGGGAGGATAACAGGACTGTACTAGTAGTTGATATCGTACATATGATCATATATATTAAATATTTCATTTACCTAATCTAAGCCAAATGGTTTATAACAATAATGAAAATGAAACACACTTACCAGGACATTCGGCTATCGGTGTCTCGTCAGAGTAATCCCAACAGTCCATGACATCATTGCATATATAGCTCTCTTTGATGCATTGTATGCGAGTCATGTTACACTTCCAATAATTAGTCGGACAAGCTAAAATGGGGAATAATATTTAGACAAATGGAATACAGGAATCATCAACGAAATCCATACCTGCCAATATTTGTCAGGCAGAATTGGACTAGCATATTTGGACTAGCATATGCCAAAACCATTATAACTTAGCGTTAGAAATCCATTTAAAATCAAAGCCAAACTGAAGGGATGAATGATCAGAAAATGGCCTGCCATGATAAAACGTTACCCTCTTTCCTATAGAGTATCTTCAAATTAGTACACTTGCTTTGTCAAAAGTTTTTTGTCTAACAATTTTAAAAGCAATGCAACCACTGAGAAGTATAAAGTAATTATTTTCTGCAAAAAGGCTATACTTCCACTTTCCATTATCGATTTTAGAGAACTACTCCAAGTAACCTACATCAGCAACACCCATTTCACATTTGTCCAAAAAGTTAAATAAGAGTCAAATTGGACTTAAACATGTAGAAAAACAATCATTTCACATTGCAATGCTTGTATGACAAATCCATATTATCGATTATATTCATACACATAAATTCTAGAAAGCATTCAACATTTTATCCCATTTGGTCAAAACACAAAATAAACAAGTATAGATAAGTGTTTGTTGTATTATATCGAATCCAAGCCTGTTATGCATCAAACACTAACATATTTAATGATGATAGGTGATTGATATTTTATTAACGTGTTACACATTATTTTGCATGATTGATAATTAAAAAAACAACAACAACATAAAAAACAACACTTAGTAAAGAAAAATGTCAGGACGACATCGACCAATGAGACGTTGAGACATCAAAAATTTGTATGTGCTTTGAAATGATTTTACTCATAATCGCAATAAAAAAATATAAACTAGAAACGTATTGTTAAACCGCAAAATATAACCAACGCAAAATATAGCCAGTTATGATTTGCGTTAACGCAAAATATAATCACAGCCCTAAAAATGAACCTGGTGACGCAAAATATAACCGCTGACGCAAAATATAACCAAGGTGTAGCGAGTCACAATTCTGATCTTGTCAATGGGTGAGTTCATTAATTCTTTGAGTAAACTGTTTTCATATGATCAATATCGACTTGTTAAATCAGGTTGCCCGCACCCAGAGCTGTCCACATGTAAATGTCTGGTTTCTGGTCTTTTCCTCCAAAGGATCAGACAACTCTACATCTATACAAGGTCATTGGCATCCTTGTCACACTATATCTTTCTCAACACCCCGGTGAGCAAACAGCACAGTTGCTACCGCCGTCCTAATCATTCACATTTGCGTTCACTTGCCTGATGTGTACCTATTTAACATGTAGGTACCACGGAACAATGTGCAACCTGTTAGAGTTAAGCGTGTTCAACACTTACCATCAGACCAGACCGGGAATCGAATCCACCACCTTCTGGTCACAAATCCAAATCCCTATCCATTCAGCCTATCCACTTGACCACGGAAGCACACAATTAATGTCTGGTTGTCTTCTATCATCAAGTGAAGTAAATTGGGTGTCATTTAGGGGTGCACAAAACGCACCAAATGACACTAAGTTTGTACCAAAATATTGTGCATGTGTTACTTTGCCCTATAAGACGGACCGTTGATTCCAAACATCACCCTATTGCCACCAAATCTTTACAGTTTACATGGCACATACTTATAGAGTAGAGGGTAGACTCAAGTGCATAATGTCTAAAACTGGTTTCAAATAGGTAAGTTTACTGTTGCATTTGTGTGGGTTGTGTATGAGTAAAATATTGGCAACAAATCTGTAGAATGTGAAGCCTTTACATATGCAGACATCTTGTTTGATCTCAGGGTGTCTTGTGGTCACACGTGCTGTGCGCAGGTGTGGCTAGAATGTGGTCAGACACAGGAATATCTGTAGCTCTAATTGAGCTTAGTATATAAAGACTGTAGCCACCACATGTTCCATATTGGGTTTAGGAAGCGGCACCTCTCTGGCCTTGTCCTTATCCCCTTTCCACAGCATAAATTTTGGAACCCTATTAATGGTAGCACGTGACATAACAGGAGCTCACCGGCTGAAGAGAATAAAAAAACGTCTCCCGAGAAGTGGTAACAATTTTTTTGCTAGAGCCAGGCTGAAGTGTCATTTCCTTCAGGAATTCAATATTTATAATAATAAATAATAATAATTACATTTGTAGAGCGCTCTATCCATATAATGTTCTATAGCGCTTAAAAATATATAAACATTAAAACAATGATGCAGTCCTAAAACAACAGTTAAAAAGACAATTAAATTAATACAATATCAATATGTACTTAAACAAACCATTATATTAACATTACAAGTAAAATGCCTCTTTAAATAAAAATGTTTTGAGTTGACGTTTAAAAGAATTAAC
Source organism: Streblospio benedicti (assembly GCA_019095985.1). Classification (NCBI taxonomy): domain Eukaryota; kingdom Metazoa; phylum Annelida; class Polychaeta; order Spionida; family Spionidae; genus Streblospio; species Streblospio benedicti. Next base: position 2,669,223 of record CM032668.1, read on the forward strand.
AGTGTCACAGGTCCTAAAATGAGTGGGCAATTTGTTCCAGAGTCTAGGAGCTGCTACTCTGAAGGCACGGTCTCCATATGCCACTGTTTTATTTTTTATTTTGGTACCCCTAAAATATTGGATGAGGATGACCTTAAACGCCTCGAAGGTACATAAGGTGTAAAAATCTCTTTTAGATAGTCAAGACCATGATTATTCACACTCTTAAAACACAGCCATAAGACCTTAAACTTAACACGCTGTTCTACTGGCAACCAGTGGAGCTCAATGCGTCGGTCATAGGTTTTTCTTCATCGAAAACCAGATAGTCCCGGCCCCAGCTGAAGCTGGGGCTGGGACTAAATAGCATTAAAGATATCTGAGATGATCAAAATAACAACTTTAATATATAAAATACATAAAAATAAATTTGAAAGAAAATAGAAACACTTCTGCACTGCACTTACCTTTATTAAGGCAGTCATCCTCATCAGAACCATCGTTACAGTCGATCAGACCATTACATATCCGACTGTTGCGGACACATTGTAACCCATCGTCGCACTTCATGTAATCATCCAGACAGACTAAAATGGGGGATAATATATATTAAAGTGACATTTGTTTGGTAATATACACATAAATTCAAGAAAGCATATTCAACATTTTATCCCATTTGGTCAAAACACAAAATAAACTAGAAACGTACTCATTCGAGTACAAAATTAGTACCAGCACATTTGAAAAATTGATAGTTTATGTTTTTTATTGTATTACATTATAAGCATGGTGGACAGGAACACTACATAGCCATAGGAAGCGTATGATATGAACACAAATAAAGTTTAAATGCTTTATTGTAGCAACATTCTCTCCTCTGTTGCCGTCGCCATTTGATAATTGTTTCTTTACTTAAGGGGCATTATTTCACATTTAAAATAATAAACATTGATCAGCATGGATTGTTTATTAGTTTTGATGGCGTTCGTAAGAGTTTACTTCAACTTTAACAAATAAACAGTGAAAAATTGTATCAATATTATAACATTACCATAGGTAGTATGAACACCAAAAACGTCTGGTCTCGTCTCGGGTCCATTCTTGGAGGGATCAGAAAGTTTGAGGTCATAACAGTGAGTAATTTTCTTCAAATCGTCGGTCATAGGTCTTACCACATCAAAAAACAGATAGTCCCTGTCCCAGCTGAAGCTGGGGCTGGGACTAAATAAAACTAAAGATATCTGGTTTGATCGAAATAACACCTTTAAGTCCATAAAAGACATAAAACCAAGTTTGAAAGAAAATAGAAAAACTTCTGCACCCGCACTTACCTTTATTAAGGCAGTCATCCTCATCAGAACCATCGTTACAGTCGATCTGACCATTACATATCTGAGAGTTGCGGACACATTGTAACCCATCGGCGCACTTCACAAAATTATCTGGACAGACTAAAATGGGGGATAATGTATAGTATATGACATTTGTTTGGTAACATACACATACATTCAAGAAAGCATATTCAACTTTTTATCTCATTTGGTCAAAACACAAAATAAACTAGAAACGTACTCATTCGAGTACAAAATTAGTCCCAGCACATTTGAACATTTGATAGTTAATGTTTTTTATTGTATTACATTATAAGCATGGCGGACAGGAACAATACAAAGGAAGCATATACTATGAACACAAATAAAGCTTAAATGCTTTATTGTAGCAACATTCTCTCCTCTGTTGGCGTCGCCGTTTGATAATTGTTTCTTTACTTAAGGGGCATTATTTCACATTTAAAATAATAAACATTGATCGGCAAGGATTGTTTATTTGTTTTGATGGCGTTCGTAAGAGTTTAAGTTAAACTTGTGGCATTTGACGTGTGGCGTAATTACTAATATGTATACATAAGCAGTTACTTAAGACCCAAACCCCTAATATTATGGCTTGTTCATGTGCAGAAAATTTAAGGAAAAAGAATTATTACGAATTATTCTTTATTATGATAATGAATATGATAAATGAATACGAAAGATGGTCATAAAGTTTAAAGAAAATATTGGTATGAGGACGCACACAAGTAGTATAGAGAGAACTCTATACAGTTCTAGACACTATAAGCCAATAGTGGCTGTCTCCATTAACATCTTCTTTTTAAAACGCTCCTGTATAATAGAAAAAAATGAAACACAAGTTGAATAATAAGTATAGAGCTATATCTGTCTGTCACACTTTCATTGCTGTTAATGATGGCTGATGTAAGTCCACGTGCGCAAGTTCACTTCACTGGACATGATTCATGATTTTAATAAAATGTTAGTCACTATGGGAATACCAGCAGAGGAACATAGGCCGCAAAATCCAGCCTCGTAAGCTCATATTTAGTATCAAAATTGTACAATGTGGCTCACACGGCACACAGACAGATATTTGGTTTGTGTCTTCTAAAATGGATATTTGATGATAATTCAAATGGCGGATCACAGATAAGGTGTTTGACAGCAGTCTTATGAAAGCTGCATAGGCTCCGTATATCGTGTGTTTCTTTGAAAACGAATAAATCATGGTGTCAACTACGCAGATATTTTGCCGATCCCGGGAATAAACAACCAATTTTTTAAACGTTTTCACTCAGAAATGTAACTTATCATCTATTATGTATGAAATCGGTTTCAGTAGTAAATTTTACATATGTGTATGAATAACTACGCAGTTTTATAAGCTCCACAACCTTAAACATTGAACTATTCCCGTGTTGATAAATGTACATTCGCAGACAGACCACGGGATTTCAAGTGGCAACGTTCAGTGGGAAAATGACAGCTAGTATCCTCATTAAACTGTTAAATGTACCTTGACATTTCCATGTAAACTTTGAGAAGCATCACTGTTTTTTATTTGTGTAATTACTTATCCGTAGCTGATATGCAAGTGTTACGTTATCCATAATTGAGTACAGTAGGTGCAACCACCACGTTTATCAACGTACGTGTGACGTAGTTATCTGAACGTGATGTACGTCATTCGTTCGGGGTCACCTGTACTAACACGGGGTCATCCGGTGCGTTTTGCTGAAAATCGCGCTGAAAATCGTGCTGAATTCTGAGTTGAGTTCATAGCCTACAGACTTCGTGCGTATAGTCTTAACCAACCCAATCGGGGCTTGGGTATCAAATTGGATAACGTTTGACACGTTTTACGTCATTCTGTAGGTTTACTCTCTGACGCTTGACTACCATGATGTACACTTCAACTTTAACAAATAAACAGCTTGTGAGACCATGATAGCCCACCTACGTATGTTTTTATGAGGCCGCTTGCTGATTGGCTAGCTGACGTAAAAAGGGGCGTGGCTCGGAACTATAAATAAACGGGATGGACAGGAACACTGCATAGGAAGCGTATGATATAAACACAAATAAAGTTTAAATGCTTTAATATATCAACATTCTCTTCTCTGTTGCCGTCGCCATTTGACGATTGTTTATTTACTTAAGGGTATTATTTCACGTTAATAAACATTCATCCACATGGCTTGTTAATTTAAATTTGATGGCATTTGTAAGAGTTTACATTAAACATAGTCTCGCGCAACACAGAGCAACATACAGCAGCATACAGCACCACGTATCCCCGTCAATATGAGGCTGGCTGGTCGAGTCTACATTAAACGGCGCTGTATTTGACATATGGTGTAATTTCTTTCAAGTGGGTTAACGTTTGACACTGTTTACGTCATTCTGTAGGTTTACTCTCTGATGCGCAATGTACCATGACGTACACTTCAACTTTGACAACAATAAACCGTCAAAAATTGTATCGATATTGTAACATAACCATAGGTAGTATGAACACCAAAAACGTCTGGTCTCGTCTCGGGTCCATTCTTGGAGGGATCAGAAATTTTGAGGTCATAACATTGAGTAATTTTCTTCAAGTTGTCGGCCATAGGTTTTTCCTCGTCAAAAAACAGATAGTCCCTGTCCCAGCTAAAGCTGGGACTAAATAAAACTAAAGATATCTGGGATAATCAAAATAACACCTTTAAGTCCCTAAAAGACATAAAAACAAGTTTGAAAGAAAATAGAAACACTTCTGCACCCGCACCTACCTTTATTAAGGCAGTCATCCTCATCAGAACCATCGAAACAGTTGGTGTGACCATTACATATCTGAGAGTTGCGGACACATTGTAACCTATCGGCGCACTTCACGTAATCATCCAGACAGACTAAAATGGGAGATAATGTATATTAAAGTGACATTTGTTTGGTAATATACACATAACTTCAAGAGAGCATATTCAACATTTTATCCCATTTGGTCAAAACACAAAATAAACGCGAAACAATACTCATTCGAGTACAAAATTAATCCCAGCACATTTGAACATTTGATAGTTTATGTTTTTTATTGTATTACGTTATAAGCATGGTGGACAGGAACACTACATAGGAAGCGTATGATATGAACAAAATAAAAGTTTAAATGCTTTATTATAGCAACATTCTCTCCTCTGTTGCCGTCGCCATTTGATTATTGTTTCTTTACTTAATAGTAAGGGGCATTATTTAGCAAAAATGACTGGGTCCGTCTAGGTTTCATTCTTAGGGGGATCTGCAAGTTTGGGGTCATAACACTCCTTAGTTTTCTTCAATCGTCGGGCATAGGTTAACGCAAATCGAAAAACAGATAGTCCCTGTTCCAGCTAAAGCTGAGGCTGGGACTAAATAAAAGTAAATATATCAGGGATGATCAAAATAACACCTTTAAGTCATTAAAAGACATAAAAACAAGTTTGAAAGAAAGTAGAAACACTTCAGCAGAATACACAAAAATAAGAAAAGCTATTCCCACAATTTGGTTAAATATCCTTGTTGGAAACATGATTCTAGATACATGTACTCCAAATTTTCTTATTAATGGCAAACAGTTATGCATAAATAGCATGAAAATACAACTAAATGGCAAGGAAATTAATTTCATGAAATTAAAACATAAAGATATTTATCAAGCCTTCCTATATCCAGCTAAAGTACCAAACTATATAAAAAATAAAAACTTTTTATATACTCTGAATTATCATGCAAAGAATTGTTTATGAATTTGATGGAAACAAAATTTATATGCAATAAAAAAGTTTTCAACATTCAGTTTAAAATTATACATAGAGCTATATTTTGTGAATCCTGTCTAAAACATATGAACATGTGCAATATGGAACAAGATAAAAGACTTAATTTCTAAAATATTTAAAGTGCATGTTCATATTAATGAGAAAACGATACTGGTTGGGTATCAATCTAATTGTGAATATATAATGTTAATCGTAACTGATTTTGTTTAGTTGTAATTGGTTTACATGGAAAAATAGAAATAATGTCGTATATTGCAAATATCATTTTTTATCAATATAAAAAATTCTTTTTGCAATTTACTTATGGTATTGTTTTATTGTTATCCACCAGTGACCTCACTTCACTGGTGGATATTGGTTGTATTTTGTTGGTCAATACTCAATAGTAACCTCTTTTCACTTAATGTTTATTCTGACGTAACCAAGTTTCCAAATACAGTAGTGGTCAGTATACCTTCACTGATCAGTCTGTGTTTAGAATCCGGTGGAAGTACTTGTATAATTTTGCCCCCGTCTTCACCACCACCGCCGTTTTAAGTTTGAGTTTGTTTTTTTTGTAATTTTAGTGTATTGCATTATTATTGTATTTTAATTTTTCCAGGTATTCAAGTTTGTAATTAGTTAGGTTATCTATGTGTCATGCTTTTCCTCCCCCCTTTTCCCATTGAGGTTTTAAGGGACGATTTTAAAGCAGACCTCTTTTAGTACGAGTTCTTTAGTAGTAGTTCTTTATACATCATTTGCAATTTTTTTTTGTAATCTCTGTATATATACTACGCATAGTGACTTGGATAAGGTTAATATTCCATCTATGTGAATTGTTTCTTTACCTGTATCTTGTTATACTAATCTGGGTTGTCGTTTTTTGTACCCCAACTAATTACTCAATAAAGTCGTCGGCATCTTCAATGCTGACAATTAACAACATTCATCTGTCTTTATTTTCATAATTACATAGCTAGGCGTGCTCGCCATAAGTCAAAATGCAAAAAGATCTTTGTAAGCCGGTAGTTATTTTTTTCATGAATTCCTACAGAATTGTAAATTTGAAATGACACACTTTAAAAAAGTTCATTGATAAAATTACTATAAATCATATAAAATATGTATTAAATAATGAAAAAAATTAATACTAGATTTTTATACTTTTTGAATAATACTTCTGCACGTGTTATGTCTTTTATTTGTGAACTACTCTTCTATTTAGTTATGAAATGTATAATCATTGTAAAACAAGTGATTATATCAAAGGTTGCTTAAATAAATATCAACGCTCATCATTACAAAATTTAGAGGTGGAATTTTACAGCTAAAAATTGAGACAGGTTGTTTTGAAAATATTGAATTAGAACCATGTAATTGTATCATCTGTGAAAGAAATGAAATTGAAAATGAAGTTCCTAATAAATGGTGATCTATATAAAGATCGCCTTACTAAAAAAACTTAAAAAACAATAGATAAATATAAAAATGTTAATAGTTTAAATGATCAAGTTTATACATTTATAAAATGTCAATATTATGTAGCTAAATACTGTACATAGAAAATGCCTGGAATATGAGAAAAGACAAACTGTATAACTAACAATTCTACATATTTTTATTGCACACTTATTATATAATATGTATTAAACTGAATTATAAGCAATAATTGGCTGGATGATATCATTAATGCATTTAAATATAATCAGAATATGTAATATCACATGTCAGTAAAAGTAAATGATTATTTGATTTGATTTGGGCCAATATCTTTGAGGTGGAAGAAAACTTTCGATTGGATTAGCAAATGCTAAAAACCATTACAATTTATTGTTAGTAATTGATTGGACATCACAGCCAAACTGTAGGACTGAATAATAAGAAAATCATCTGGCATGATAAAAAGTTATCCTATTTGCTGGAAGTAGGGTATCTTCAAATTAGTGGTCTTGCTTGTTGAATATCTTTAGTCTAACAATTGTTTAAGCGTGCACTGTATAAAATTCTAAAGTATAGTTATCATTTTGTGCAACAAGGCAATACTCCCACTCTCCATTATATCAATTTTTCAGAGAACTACCCCAACTAACCTACTTCAGCAACAAAGTCAATGAAATACTTAAGACTGATTTGGCACTGTAAACATAACAAATCCATATTGTATCATTTGCTGATGTTGCACTTCTCACAACCAAATCATTTCATTTTTGTTATGTAATTGCAGTTTGGCAATACCAATGATTGACAAAATTGAAATAACCCTCATAGTTGTTGTGTTAGTGGTTTCATCTGACAGTGTGTCACAAAATGTTAAAATATATATACAGTTGTTCATAGTTAAAACATATCATTTCTGTATAGTTCTAATGTGATAAAAACATGTATGAACAGAAATAACTTCATCTCATTACAGACCAGTTCTAATGGTAACGTTCTGCACCAACACTTACTGTAATACAGACAGTTCAGCTCATCAGAACCATCCCCACAGTTATCATGACCATCACATCTGTGGCTTAGATCGATGCATTGCGGTCCATTTGCACACTCCCATTGCCAAGACGGAAAGAAGCAGACTGAAACACCAAAAATGATAACAATAATCGCAATTGTTTTATTAATGACCCACTAAGCTGATGAAACCAATTACCAAAGATATTTCTGGTTTTGATGGAGTGAATGCATTGGTTTAAACATATTTCATTTCAAAATGAAAAAGGATTCGGCATGGCAACATGCGACTTGAGCCTTCCCCATGCATACACACAAACACATTCACACAAGAAGATGAAAAGGAGTTGTAGATCACACATACTTGGACAAGATATCACAAAATAATTATATCTTAGTACAATAATTAATTTTAAAGAATAATCAGTAGTTAACACATACAAATGTAAATGTATATTATTACATCAATAGTTGGATGATAAAACATTTTACATAAACATTGGCTCAATCATCCAGATTAACTGGTCCACTTTCAGAGTATCGTACTAAGATTTCGGCACCTTCTAACTTTATCCCTTTACCATACTTTAAAATTTTGCGCTGAGGAATTTTGTTCCTAGATATCAAAAATGTGAAACTTGCAAATACACCATCCCGGGTATTGTGTTAAAATTAAGAACATGATTTGATTTAATTGTAAGTATCAGGTCAAGTATTTTCTTTGACTCAAGGGCGTGTAACACCCATTCACTGGCATACAGTGTTGACTCAAACCTATGCCATTTCTGTGATCCAAGAACATGGCACAGTGGTTGACGTCATTGGTGGTGCCAGACTGGTTCAGATGAACAGCCTGTTCTACCCAGTTCCCCTTAGATAGATTTAGATCACCTCCTAATATATACACTGGATTTAGATATTTACCAAAACCTGGTGCATATGGTCTTGCAGAATTTGCATGTATTCAATATTGGTGGACGGTAGACAGAAGCTAAATTCAAAATTAATAATATTATTCTTGATTTAAACTAATACACTACCACCGTCATTCTTGTGGCCTTTCCTTAATATGTGATATCCTTGTCAGCACAAAAATTCAAAAGCTATGATACTACAGTACTGATTGTGAATTTTTGCAACCCATATCTGGGATCTAACGGTTATCAAAGTTTTTATTTACCCACCTCACTTCATTAGATTGCAATAAAGTGCAACATCAAATGCTAAACTATTTATATGACCAAAATGTTGATCACGCCCATTTCCTAGAAGCATTTTCCAGTACACACCTGCAATCAAGTGCAGTTGATCAAAGTTAGATGTGTGTTAACTGCATAACTGCAATATGTGGTCCACTTATTTGCCATCTATAAGTATTTTGTGAGAAACACTCACCTGAATTAACCTGTCCAGCAAATGCTACAGCCAACAGTCCCAACAGTATCACTTGCAATTTTGGCATGTTGGTGTTGCTCAGTTGGATGATGCGGTCCGAATGTGTGAGCGCAGCATCACAGAGATATAACAATTCGCAGGTGGCATTGATAAATCTATAGCATTAACCTATATTGTGATGATAAATGGGAAATATTTCATTCAACTTAATATTAAGTTAGAGGTATTCAGAGTTTTTAGGATCCAGGTGGCATTGATAAAGTATAGCATTAGCCTATGCATACACATATTGTGATAATAAATGGGAAATATTTCATTTTCAATTTAATATTAATCAAGAGATATTCAGAGTTTTTAGGATCCAGGTACCATTGATAAATCTATAGCATTGACCCGTGCATACACATTGTGATGATAAATTGGAAATATTTCATTCCATTTGATGTTAATTTAGAGATATTCAGAGTTTTTAGGCTCATTGTAGCATCTGTTTATGACATAGGTCGCAGTTAATATGAGCAATCAGCTCATTATTACATTTGAATCTAGGATGAATCATTAAGGTGTAATGCACATGTTAGTTTTTATTTCAATACAGTTCAAAGTTGATAAGAGTTTCGGATGCATCACGTTCACAGTAGATTATTGCCTAATGGGTCAGAAGCCTAATCACACATGGTGCAATGTGACATATCATGTGTGTTTATGATGCAAAACAGTTCAACAGCATTAACAAAATCAATGCTTGAAACATTAGCACAAGCCGCAGGTTTAGTCCATAATTTTAGAAAATAAAGTCAGTGTAAAACATTCTATAATTTCATGATTGCTGATGCAACGTAGTAATTGTAAACACATCCTACACTTAAGATCAGACCGTCACAAACAGCGGGCTTGGTGCGTGGGATCTTCTAAAACATATCAAGCATGTCATGCAAAGTTTGTAGACATACAGGTGGGTACCTGGTGTTACATGTAAACATAGCCAGATCCAGAGGTTGGGGGGCTCAGGTGGCCATACACAGCCTCTTTTCCCACCCAAATACTTTATTTTCATAGCGCCTTTGGCATGCCCGCTATTGATCGCACGTTCAAAACCCACGAAATTCCTTATTCAAAAAGGTGCGCCACCTCACCTTCTTTACAAAAGCCTTACTAATGGCATCGTCAATCAATTTGACAGGATATATTCTGCCTAAGAAATAGTTCTTCATTCGGTTTATGTTTTGGTCAAGTCCTCAGGATCGTCTAATATGGTACATAATCTACGAGCTTGACTATAAGGAATTGAATTCTTAGTATGTCTAGGTTGGCAGCTGTTGAAGTGGAGATATCGATGGAAATCTGTTGATTTATAGTAAATGCTAGTTTTAACTTTACTTTCAACTAGAAAGATCAATGTGTCAAGAAAGGGGATTTTCTTTCCACTGGGTTCTTTAGTGTAATTGATGTCCAGATGAGGGTTTTTAAGGCCCGAGTGAATTGATCCATATTCCATTTTGTAGGCCAAATTATGAAACAGTCATCTAGGTAACTTAGAAAATTATGAAATGATTTTTTATGATTTAATGGACTTGGGTATATATTATTATATGTAATTAAGTCATTAGACTTATGACTCCAAGTCATGTAATGACTATATCACATAGTCTCCGGTGGGTTTCGAACCCACGACCATACGACACCAAATCACCCTGCAGTTCAGGCTAACTCACTAGTCCACTCTGCCACCGGAACCAGGTTAAAAACCATGGCTCTAATGACCAGTGTCCCCATGACCAAAGACCAGATTAGCCAAGTGTGCTTTCAGAATAACTCTCTACCAAAGCTGTCATTTGAGCAATGGTTTTTAACCTGGTTCCGGTGGCAGTGTGGACTAGTGTGTTAGCCTGAACTGCTAGGCGATTTTGTGCTGTATGGTCGTGAACCCCGCCAGAGACTATGTGATATAGGCCTTACCTGACTTGGAGTCACAAGTCTAATGACTTTATTACATATGATATTAGAAAATTATCCTTGATGTAGTTGACATAGTTTTCATCACCAATATCCACTAATGTATTACACAGTTTTTCCTCTAAGTATGCTGGAGTGATAATGTTGCCTGAAACATAAGAGTGGTTTCTTAAGAGTAGGGTCTTGGAATGTCAGAACTATGTATGAGGCAGGAAAACTGGAAAACTATATACAAGATAAGAAACTCCACAAAATCGACATCTTAGGAGTGTGCCAAGTCAGATGAACAGATTCAGGAGAATTAAACGTAGACGATCAAGTGGTGTTTTTCTCAGGAGGACAAAAACAGAAATGGCATAGGAATTATATCAGATCAAAGAATGGCGAAAGCATTACAGGGTTACTGGCCAATATCTGACCGGGTAATGATGATCAAGCTTGATGCCAAGCCCTTTGAGGTGTGATAATCCAATGCTATGCACCAACAAGTGAATACTCAGCGGAAGAAGTTGAGGAATTCTATGAGAATGTTAAAAAAGGAATCAAACAGACAAAGTCAACGGATATTGTATATGTCATGGGTGACCTGAATGCCAAAGTGGGAAAAGGTAGTGAGGGTCAGTGTGCTGGAAATTGGGGCATTGGAGAACGGAATGAAAGAGGCGACAGGTTAATCCAGTTCGGCAAGCATACTAATATGGCACTCACAAACACAATTTTCAAAAAACACCCTGGAAGACTGCATACATGGAAATGTCCAGGTGATATATACAGAAACCAGATAGATTACATCATTATAAAGCACAGATGCAAGAACAGAATAAAAGATGTGCAGACATATCCACATAGCTGATGTGAATAGCGATCACTGTCTACTGGTCGCTAAAGCAAAGCTTAGACTGAAGATTCCAAAGGAAAGTGAAAGAAACCAACAATATAATCTTGATGCTCTGAAGGATGAGAAAATAGGAAAGGCATTGGAAGTAAACAACCAGTTCAATCTCCTGATCAATGAGTGTACAGAACAAACACCTGAGGAGATTGAAACAGATAAGATGTGGAGATGTACAAAGACCAACATCATAAGAGCCACTGAAGAGACACTCCCACGAAAGAAAAGAGGAAAGAAAAATGAATGGATGTCAGACAAGATGTTAGAAGTGATGGAAGAGAGGAAAAAGCAAACAAACAGAGGTGATTACACCAAGGTGGATAAAATAATAACGAATGGGTGCAGTAAGGCAAAGGAAGAATGGTACAATCAAATGTGTGATGAAATAGAAGAACAGGAGAATACTCATGGCATGAACAGAATTCATCAGAAAGTGAAGGAACGGAATGACAGAAAGAACGCAATTAAGAAAAATAGTGGATGTGTGCAGGATAAGGAAGGGAATATGCTATTTGAAAGAGACAAAGAGATGAACAGAGTACGTGCAAGAACTGTATGATGATGAGCAGAGAGGAGAATCAGAAACAGTGATGGATCCAGAGGGACCAAATCTTATCATTAGTGAGGTGCATGAAGCTATAAAACGTTTGAAGAAAGGAAAAGCTGCTGGCATAGATGGAATAACAACAGAACAGCTAAATGTATTGAACTACGAGATTCTCCAGCATGTAACACAGCTCTGCAACCAGGTATACAATACTGGAAACCAAATACCCAAAGACTTGCGACACTCTTTGTTTATAAAGCTGCCGAAGAAACCGAAAGCAACAGCATGTAGTGAGCATAGAACAATCAGCCTTATGAGCCACATCATGAAAATCTTATTGAGAATAATCATCGCAAGAAATACCAACACAATAGAACGAGATATTGGAGACACAGTCAGGATTCAGGCAGAAGATTGGTACCAGGGAGAGTATTTTCAACCTGAGAATATTCTTTGATAGATACCTGCAAGTAAACAAGGAAATATGCATCTGTTTTATAGACTACGAGAAGGCCTTTGACAGGTTTTTGCACAAAAGGCTCATGAACATCCTAAAAACACTAGGTATGGATGGTAAAGATATCAGATTGATCCTAAACCTGTACTGGAACCAAATTGCAGCAGTAAGATTGGAAGACGGATACTCAGAGGAATTTGAAACCAAAAGAGGCGTGAGACAGGGATCCATACTGTCGCGAAAAGTATCCAACATGTATGCAGAGATGATTTTCAAAAGGGCAGAGCACCTGAAAGGAATTAACATTGGTGGGGAAAACATGAACAATTTGAGATTCTCAGATGATACAGCACTGATGGCTGAAACAGAGGATGATCTACAGAAGATAGTAGATGCAGCGGTCGGGACAAGTGCTGACAACATATGTACATGTACTGTTAATTTTTTTCAGTTGTATCAAAGCATTGTATACAAAAATTTAAAAAGCAGTGCTGAGTACGGTCTGAGAATGAATGTTAAAAAAACAAAAATAATGCTGGTAAAAAGAGCGACAGAAAAGAAGTAGGTCAAGATCACTGTGAATGGTGAAGAGCTGGAGCAGGTAGCAAAACTCAAATATTTAGGCCCCAAATTGCTTAAGATGGAAGATGTGAAGTAGAAGTGAAAAGGCGTATAGAGATAGCAAGGTCCAGCTTCATAAAGATGAGAGATGTCCTGGCAAGTAGAAAGCTGAGATTAAAAACAAGAAAGAGACTAGTGAGATGCTATGTGCTGTCCACATTACTCTATGCAGCAGAGACCTGGACCATAAATAAAGAGGTAGAAAATCGATTCAATGCTTTTGAAATGTGGCTATTTCGCAAAATGCTCCGCATTTCGTATCAGGATCACATCACAAATGAAGAGGTGCTGAGAAGAGTACAAGAATAGAGAACCCTGCTGCAGCCCATCAAGAAGCGTAAATGTACTTTCTTTGGCCATGTAATCAGGAATGATGGTCTACAATGACAACTACTGGAGGGAAGAGTGGAAGGTGCCCGACAAAAGGGAAGACTGAGGAGACAATGGACCACTGACATCTTATGCTATGTGTCCTGTATGAAGAAGCTGTGAAGCCCGCTCAATGCAGAAAGAAGTGGCAGACCATGACATCCAAAGTCCGGGAGGACACGGAACCCACTATGTACTAGGTAGGTATTCTAGATTTAGGTTCGCATGCGTTGGGGGTACTTTCGTGCCCATTGCAATACCTCTCCTTTGAATGTATGTCTCACCATTGAAGTGAAAGGTGTTATTCTGTAGGATAATGTCAATTGAGTCCAAAATGAATTGGTCTGTAAAGCAAGATTGAATATTGTTACGAAGTTTTGTAACCCCAAATTGTATAGCTTCAAGTCCTAATTTATGTTTGATGTTAGTATAGACTTTCCACATCGAATGTTACTAGTTGAAAATCCTCCATATTAGTTAGATCCTGTTGGATTCTAGATAAGAAGTGCATATCATCTCAAACATAGCTCATTGTGGTAGGTGGAAGATCTTTTATGATGATATCGATAAGGTGGCTTAGTCCGGAAGTGGGGAATGCTGGTCCAGCAATAATGGGTCGGAATTTCAGATCTTCTGGGGATACTATTGATATGACATCGGATGCATTTTGTTTTCTTTTATTGCTCTTTGTACTGTTTTACTTTTATGCACTTTTGGTAATCCATATAGGTTACTAGTTTTGATTTCAAAATTAGTAAGCTAATCTATTTCTTCCTCCATTAGACAATTGCCGTGTTTTTGTATCAGTTTCTTTAATTTTTGACATTTTTGAGAGTCACTGTGAGAGGTTTCTTTGTATGTGGAATTGTCATTGAGCATTTCCATCATTTTTGACTGATAGTATGACTTGTCCATAATGCATACTGTTCTCCCTTTATCTGCTTCCTATATTATGATATTCTCATTTTTCTTAAGTTCATTGAGTGATCTCTGTTCACTCCTAAATAGATTGTCCTTGATTTGACTACCATCTGTTACTACAGGATTTTTAACTGTTTTTTCTAATGTATCGACCGTATTATCCAATGCACGGTTACGCTTATGTTGTTATGTGGGTTCCACGAACTTTTGTTTCTGACTAATGCTTTAGGTTTTAGGTTCTAATAAGTTTATTATCGTGACATTGCCATATACAATTTATACAATTAAGTATGACAACCATATTATATTATGGCCCAGTCCAGTGGGCTTATAATATCACCATTTAAATATAACATAACTAGGTAGGTAACATATAACAAAGTAAAGGTAAAACAATAGACATATATACACACCCATACAAATCTATACAAAACATATCACACTCAACTATTAAATATTTTTTCCTTTCTTAAGTTGAAACTATCAAGAACAAATTTTGATAAACTTCTATTTTTTTTATCAAAAAGAATACATAACCTGTTTGCATATGACAGCTCATTAAAGTTTGGATAGGAAGTGCAATTATTTTCTAAAAATTTCTTGTGTAAATTATCATAGCACCAACAATCAAATAGAAAATGGGTTTCACTTTCTACTGCCTTTGGATTAGATAATGTACAGAGTCTATCTTCCAGCTTCATATTTCTGAATGGCCCAGTTTCAATATTAAAGGGAATCAAAGGAGTGAGACTCCTGAAAAGCCGAGCTTGAGAATGTTATGTAGCAATATTGGCCGGGAGTGCATAGTGACCATGGTGGCAATGACTTGATAATCGAGGATGTTGTGCTAATCTTTATAATCGTAATAAAACTGAGATACCTCTGTTAATTTCTATTGACAACTGTACGGTGTATTACTTGTTTTATATTTAAATCTAAATATACATGATAGAACAGGAGTTTCACCTCATTTTCCATTCTTTTGTTTTTCTTTTATACACCTCAGACGACTTACCCGATGATTCCTGGATGCATTGTGACTTTGTTGGAGTGACTTATTGATTTTAATCGGATACAGTGTAATTGGCGTTTCCCAAGCTCATTAACATCGGCGATTGTCGGCTGCTTCAGTTTCATTGATAAATTCAAATTGGGCGTATGAATAGGCTTATAGTAAAGATAGTGGCGGTGGATAGGGAACAGAATGAAACGCCGACGACAACTAAAAAGCTCCAGTCTTCTGCGAAGCTCAGCTTTAAAAATGCCTGCTCTAAGTTGTCCAGTAACCAAACGTTGGTTTGCGGTTAAATTAAACGTTACATAATTTTCAACTTCATGGGTTTCTTTAAGGGTACTGTGAACTCTTTAAGGGGAAAATATTCTATTTTCAGCTTTTTAATATTTATTATACTTTAAACTATGAGGACCAAAATGTTTTGAAATGAACCTTTTATCTTCAATAGTTTTCCCATTACAACGCATTTTGTAAAGACCAAGCTGGAGTGAAAAACAATGACTCATTCTTTGCAGGCTGATAAGGTTATATGGGCTAAAAATTAAATTTTTACATTTTCAATGTTTTGTATGCTATACATGATAAAGAACAACATCTTTTTAAAACGAACCTTTTATCATCAATAGTTTTTCTTATATGACACATTTTATAGACAGCACCTACTATCAATGTATATTGATAGGCCATGTTTAAAGCCAATTTTCTCAAAACTAAGTTTGCATAGTGGATGAATTTTTCTTTTTATATTTCTCCTTAACCATGAAATCAAATTTCCACAAACGTGTATATATTAGAAGATATATGCATTCTGAAGAAAACCTTACTAGGGATTTTGATTTTTTCGTTTCGTTGATGAATTATGAACATTTTTGTATTGATTTGCAAGAAAATTCGGAAAATAGGTGATTTTAAAACTTAAAATGCATGTAAAATGATAAATAGGAAAAATATAAAAAAAATTGAGGCAAGGTGACAGAAAAGTCTCAGACGATGGACATTGAAAATGTCCGAAACAATTAAGACAATATAGTAAGTTTTTTAAGGATTTATCACAAAATTAGTGTTACTTGTTGATAGAAAAAAAAATCCAATGAATCTCTTTACAAAAAGGTTTTCTAGATAAATATACAAATTTTGTAACTGAATAGTGATTTTGGTCATTTCGATGTTGTACTATCAGTTATATGCTTCGCAGGCAAAGTTGTCATTTTTTCATTAATTGCTTTATAAATTTTTTTTCATCACTCTATACAATTCAAAACATGTTGTGTCATTAGATTAGATAATTATCTACAAAATAAGGTGTAATTTGTAAGAATTGAAGCAATAATGAGTGAGAAAATCAAAGTTTAATAAAATCCTAATAAAAGAGGTCACAGTCACCTTAGGGGCGATCCAGACGAAAATCAGGGGGGGGGCTAGGTTTTTTTACCTGCTAACAAACCATTTTTTTTCAGAGACCCCTCAAAAACAAACTTTTTTATTTCGTGTTCATTGAACAACAAACTTTTTTTTTTCAAACATTTTCAAACATTTTATATGTTACGAAAATACACGGTAAAAGTATAATATTTTGTGCAGTTTTTGTGAATGAAAATAATTTGTTTTATAGGAAAAACAAATTATTTTTTTCTGGACACATATACAAACAAACTATTTTTTGGGGGACATATGCAGAAACAAACTATTTATTTCAAAAAAAGACCTAGCCCCCCCTGATGTTTGTCTGGACCGCCCCTTAAGAGGGAAGCCTAGTACATTTTCATCAATTAGGGAAAAAATTCTCATAATCATGATTTCTACTTCATTCATTTACAAAAAATAGCCCCACAACATAAACAATTTTTTTTTCAAATATTTAAATATTTTTTAAACACAAAATGTTCAGAAATATAGGCATATCTTAAGTTACATAGATAAAAACAGTCAGCAACATGTCACTTCTGTAAATCCTGTGGTTCTATCTTAGATTATTTATCAACGTCGCTCCAGCCTTCTTTTTTCATTTTGTGGCCTTGTATTCAAGCAATTGATGAAAATTTTCTAACATCCATATTTGAGAATATGTTTTCTTCTGTCATGAACAATATTACAACAGGTACTAGATTTTACCACGTTTATGCAATAATCCAATGTTGTCAATCCATTTTTAAAGTGTTGACTCAACAAAGATGCTTATTCCATTGATTGGATTATAGCTGTATCTACCACCTCTTTTCATAGAATGTTAATTCAACAGAAAACTATTTATGCAATTTCTTGAAGTCTACAAATATCATGAAACTAATACACAGCAATACTGTTGCAATGAGTGAAACCTATCTATGTAGACACCTCTATATTTAGGAGACCCATATTGTATGGACACATTTCTCTTCTCCAATTACTTCAGTGTCATATTGAGAACCTCTCTGTTCAGGACATCTGGCTTACATGGACGATTTTCATTTTCTACAAAGGTCTCCACAAAGGATAGGTTCTACTGTATTTCCTTATACTACTTCATGGCTTTCATAATCCCTTTCAATAGGGTATGGCTGTATTCCAAGAGTGCAGTGATGCATTAATAAAGTCTAATGTGAGGCTACCAAACATTTTACAGTATCACATATTGGTTTTTATGATGATCTGTTTGGGTTTTATAATTATCATCCTCCAATTTTTTTATTGCTCTTTACATACTAAACACAGTTAAAGATATGTGCTTGTTCCTTGAATCAACTTTTCATGATGGATATAATTTTGTTATATTATTTGATCAATGTGATGTGATGTTTTCTGGAGCCAAAAGTAGTCCGTAATCTCCTTCATGAATATTCACACACATGATGAACTACTAATGAGCTGTGGAAAGGCCATTTTGTAATATCTGTCATAAAATCTGGAATCATATTTGAAATTACTATTTCTGCATTAAAAGGAAATATCTAAAAATTCTAAGGCTGGGGTGATTTAAAGAAATATGTCCTCCATACAAGAGATGTGTTTCTATCTAATGACACACCATCAGTGATTCAGTATATGTACCTAAAGATGTGGTCATTATTTCACAAAAAATGCCTTTTAAAAACCTTTTTTTTTAAATTTCACTTCTGAAAAAATTGAGAAAAAAATCTTAAATCATGTTACACCAATGTTTATAAAAATCATCTATATCAACTAAAAATTAGAAAAGTAAAAAAATGTTCTAGGCTTCCCCCTTAAACAATTTATAAAATCTTCTTCACCTACAGAATTAAGAATTGCCCATTATTGTTTACACCAGTTATCAAAGTTAGACATTTCTAGATAATAATCATTAAATAAAAACATGTTTGGTGAGTCTGTTCTCATGGACTATAACAAGTCTATTCCATAATCTTAACATACATAATCACCTTTTATACATTGGATTTAACCATCCAATATCCCCTTCAATTGCTGCAATAGGCGTAAACCTGTGTACTCCCATATAGTCCGGTACACAAACCTCAAAAAGGGGGGTAGTCTTAAATAAATTCCCAACAAAGCTTTTTTTTGCAAACTGATCCTAAGCATCTCCACTTTGTAACAAAAAACTTTTTGACACCTTTTCCCATGGGAAACTACTTCCAAAATGGCTGCCAATATGGCCAACCTCGTAACCACAAAATTTTCACGTTCTCATTGATTCCAATGCAATATGATATGTTTAAGCCATTTTATTGCTTCAAATGGTTTTCTATACATGTAAGTAAGATTATTGAATTTTATAAATGCAATTTAAATTCAAAATGGCCGCCATTGACCAGATCAAATCCTATGGGAGTCAGTATCTGATATTAGATATTCATTTGCATCTATGAATGAATATATTTTATTCATAGCTCATGATATAGTACATTATTATTGAAACACAGACCTTATTAAAAATAATATAGTAACAATTTAAAAAAATGTCTGATATGTAATCTAAACTCTAAAAAAGGAGCAGCAGAAAGATTCCCCAGAGTGATAAATATCTGATTTTCATAGAATTACACAAATGGTTTAGACTTCAATGAATTCCCAACAAAGCTTTGTTTGTTGCAAACTACTCATTAGCATCTCCAAATTGAAAAACATTTTATACAATTTTTGCCTTAGGAAACTATTTCCCAGATGGCCGCCAATATGGTGACCCCCGCAATCAAATAATACACATGCTACCATTGATTCTGATGCATTTTGATATGTTTCAGCCATTTTGTAGTTTACAGATGATCAACTATACATGTGAGGAAGATTCTATGAATGCAATTGAAATTCAAAATGGCCGCCATAGGCTACAAACGGGTGGCCATTACAGAAAATGCTTAATATTACTCTAAGTTCAATACTAAACATGCTATTGTAATGATTTGATTGTCGAAACATAGGTTTACGGGGTCTGCAAACATTATGAATCATTTGAAAAGATGATATAATGCATATGCACAGCAGTGGGCTAGTAGTTAAGGCTTCTTATTATAACCATTTTGTAACAAAGTGGATCATGCTATTTACTAAGATTTACTATGAAATCGGTCTATTCATTTGTGTTTACTTAACTATTGAAAAGTGGTGCATTGAATAACTCTTCACAAATAGTTTGCTATTCACTTTATTCATTAACTAACTCAATATCTACGTCTCAATTTGAACA
Organism: Streblospio benedicti; assembly: GCA_019095985.1. Lineage (NCBI taxonomy): Eukaryota > Metazoa > Annelida > Polychaeta > Spionida > Spionidae > Streblospio > Streblospio benedicti. The sequence goes on from CM032668.1 coordinate 2,689,584, forward strand.
CAATCCTTTGCATTGCCCACAAATTGTGGTACATAATAATCCATTCTTTTTGCATGAGCAGTGCATTCCATGACACCTCCCCGCACAATTACAGAGGATCATCAAAAGTAGGCCTGCTGGTGCAGGGGCTAACTCCATTGGCCTCAAAAGGAGACCACCTTGTGGAAATGCTTGACTGACCCATCCCGATTTTGTTCGGTCCAATGTGTTTCCACACCACTCCAGCACCTGGTGGTAAACTCTTCTGCTGTGAAAATGAGCTGCATCTGCAGTGCGAGGAAGGTGCTCAGGGTTAACATATTTTTTAAACTTTATCGGTAAACTTCTCCACTCTACCAGTATTGAGATCTTTGCAACTAAAGATAACTGCAATGACGTTTTCTCCTGCAGTTTCAACATCTGAACGAGAGGCATCCCTTTCTAAAAATGTCGCTGAATGAATTGATGAGGATTTAGCCTTCTTCATACTCATCATCTTTCCAAGGCCAAATGGGTTTGACACAGTGTCACGCCCTGTTATTGTGTGAAGGAACAGGATGGAGCTACATATGTCAAAGCCAAGTTCCTTTTGCATATTAATGATGTGGATGGGTGCCTTCATAGTCGTCTTTAGGATGATGGTCCTATGATGTTGTTTGACGTGGTTCAAGAGCAGGACAAACACATCTGTGTCAACTTCCACCACAACCACAGGACTTGTTCTGGCTATTTGGTACGCAGACTGCGCAATATCTAGGTCAGTATTTGCTTCTGCGTGTTTGGTTTGTATGCCACTGTCTTGCAGAATAGATCCAAGCAGGTTGATAAACTTTTACTTGTTTTGTTTATTTGCAAGGAATAGTTTTTTTCATATTCAAAATCATGTTGGGATTCACCTCAACATCAACTCCAAAGACACCTCATTCCCTTCTCAAATGTGCTTCATCTTTAGTAGATGATCCCATCAAAAACGACGAGTGGAGATTCATCTGGTATATGACGCTGTATGTACTTAATTAAATTCCCAACCAGTTGAGGTAATTTTTATGCGGTACTTTCTACAATATGTGGCATGTGTCACACCGTTTGTCTTAACATTTAAAACTTCCATTGTTCTTATTTTGGTTTGAAGTAAATGCTGCCTTTGTAAGGTTAGGTGATCGGTGATGGCTAGCCACATATTTTGCTATTAGAGTGCACAATTTACATTCTTTTAACAGTTTGTAAGACTAATAGAAGATTTAATGAGTGGGACAAAGTTGGAATTTTGTGGATTATGAGTATGTACAAAAGGAAGAATGTTTTCATTATTTTTTTCCTTTACAATGAGAAGTGTACTCTTTTGAACGGACTTTGCCTTAGTAATGGCATCGGCAATCAATTTGACAGGATATTTTCTGTCTAAGAAATAGTTCTTCATTTGGTTTAAGCTTTGGTCGTGTTCCTCAGGATCGTCTATTATGGTACATAATCTACGAGCTTGACAACAATAGGAATTGAATTTTTAGCATGTCTAGGGTTGTGGCTCTTGAAGTGGAGATATTGATGGGAATCTGTTCATTTATAGTAATAGTTATTTCTTGCACTTGTTTATATGTTGTATTATGCGTATTACTAAAGTGGGTTATTAGATTACAGTACAGTATATGCACTTTCTTCACTTTTATTTCTATTTTTTTGACAAGGAACCTACATGGTTAGAAAATGTTTAAGCAAAAATACAAAATTAAGTAATTGTTAATATCACACAGCACAAAAGAAAATTAAGAATCAAAATAGTGTTATATGAAATACCATGATACACACAAAAATGATTTGCCAAATGTTTTATTAGTCACACTTTGTTACATAACTTTGATGAAGTTTTTCATCCCGTGTACATGTGATATAGCAGGATCAGTGGTACACGCTACATTGTTGGAAACCCGGGCGGCACAATAGGGGGCTCAATTGGGTCTGTAACAGAACAAGGACAGAATTTAGTATTAAATATATGTATGCAAGGAATAATTTCACACAATTTTCAGGGCATACAAGTAATTTAGAAATATTCAAAGTTAATTATGTCATCTTTATCCATACGAGAGAGATAGAGGCTGAGGTAATGAGGGAACTGTGGGTGTATATGTCACGCTGTGTGTCACCGCCGGGCTAAGTTGTTGACAAAACTTGTGGTGTATATGTCACACACCAGGTGTAGCTAATAACAATTAAGTTGTCATTGTCAAATATAGAACATATGAATATGTCACACACGTCCACCAGTAGGAGCCAACAGCCTGATTGTAGGACAAATCATCACCTCGTATAGACATCCTACTAAAGCTATTACTACTAACACAGGGAGCATGGTCAACCCTAGCAATGGGTAAACGACTCCATTTCGGTCAGCATGCCTCTGAGAGCCATACAGAAGAATTAAGACTAAATGATTCAGCTCTTTCATCAGAAATAATCCTAGTCAATGTATAAGAAGTATAACATTCATGCCCGAGAAGTCTGTCATGAAAAGTCCAACAGCAAAGGTAATTCTACTCCTGTCAACACATCGATTTTAAAGTAATAGAAGAAGGGTTTCTTCTGAATGTTTAATGGTAGCTTTTATCACGTTGGTGATGTTACATGGAATGAATAATTATACCAATGACATCTTATATAACAACTTAACTACATAGGCTACTGAGAGTGAGAGGATAAAAGAACTGTACTAGTAGGCCCTGGACATACATTTGGCCAATACATTGAACATGCATTTAATGGATTATATTGTCGATAAGTAAGTTGATATCGTACATATGATGATATATATTACATATTTCATTTACTTAATCTAAACCAAACGGTTTATAACAATAATGAAAATGAAACACACTTACTGGGACAGTCGGCTATCGGTATCTCGTCAGCGTAATCCCAACAGTCCCTGATATCATCGCATAATGCACTCTCATGGATGCATTGTGTGCGAGTCACGTTACACTTCCAATAATTAGTCGGACAGGCTAAAACGGGGAATAATATTTAGACAAATGGAATACATGAATCATCAACGAAAACCATCCCTGCCAATATTTGTGAGGCAGAAGATCCCCTTCATTGTACTAGCATATGCCAAAACCATTATAACTTAGCATTAGAAATCCATTTAAAATCAACGCCAAACTGAAGGGATGAATAATCAGAAAATGATCTGCCATGATAAAACCTTACCTTCTTTCCTATAGAGTATCTTCAAATTAGTACACTGGCTTTGTCAAAAGTTTTTGGTCTAACAATTTTAAAAGCAATGCAACCACTGAGAAATATGTAGTAATTATTTTCTGCAAAAAGGCTATACTTCCACTTTCCATTATCGATTTTAGAGAACTACTCCAAGTAACCTACATCAGCAACACTCATTTCACATTTGTCCAAAAAGTTAAGTAACAACCAAATTGGACTTAAACATGTAGAAAAACAATCATTTCACATTGCAATGCATGTATGACAAATCCATATTATCGATTATATTCATACACATAAATTCAAGAAAGCATTCAACATTTTATCCCATTTGGTCAAAACACAAAATAAACAAGTATAGATAAGTGTTTGTTGTATTATATCGAATCCAAGCCTGTTAGGCGTCAAACATTAACGTATTTAATGATGATTGGTGATTGATATTTTATTAACGTGTTACACGTTATTTTGCAAGATTAAAGGTGTCCTATACTCTATTCATTAAGATAATGTATTTTGTGAGTAAAACCGGATTAATAAATAAAATTTGGCACCATGTGCTCTTGTTATCATTTTGTTATCTTTGACGGAAACCAGATATGTGACGTAAGAAACGGGGTATTTCCCAATCAGACCGACAGAAATGCACTGAAATATGGGGCAATTTAGACAGCTATAACTTTAAAACGACTTGATCATACATCTTGAAATGTTTGAGATGCATTACCTAACCTCTTATCTACATCATAACCGCTTTATGCAGATCAACTATTCATAATGCAAATATACCAACGCATTTACTTTTGTACCTTTTTTGTGCGTCTGTACCTTTTTTTGTGCGTGCACTCACCCACTTATCATATCTGGGTCGAGCGTCAGGCGTAACCTGGTCATTAAATGCTTTATCGCAAAAGTGTTTGTCCCTACCCACGTCAACATCGTTTTTTCTGCTAATGGCTAGCCAATGATTATAAATTCTCCCTGTTTTGGGTAGGTTGACGTTGGTGTGTCTTTGGGGGACGAAAGTATGAAAATATGCATAAAAGATGGTGTTTGATATATAATATGGGTGTGTAGATTTTGTCCCGGTTATCAGGACCGACTGTGATGAATCAATGGTCGGACATGAGTCAAAATTAGACTATATCGATCATCACCAACGATCCGACTGATTTGGCTTACTGCATGACAGTAAGTTACTAAGTATCCATATTTACCTGCAACCATTAGTCCCACTGCTTCCTCCGTGTCTTCGTCAGAGGAAAAACGTGTACTCTCGCCACTGTCAACACTATTTTCTGAATCACTCATATTGGCAGCAAAAAAACACAAGTAAATCTTGATAAAAAATATGCTATGTTTACACGCTATTCGAAATCCACCTTCCCATTCGTGACGTCACAATGCGGGTTTCCCAAATTGACCTATTTCAGGCCGAAAACTAGGTCAAATAGTACTCACAACACCTTTAATAATTGAAAAAAAACAAAAAAAAACAACACTTAGCAAGAAAAATGTCAGGCCGACATCGACCAATGAGACATTGAGACATCAAAAATTTGTATGTGCTTTAAAACGATTTTACTCATAATCGCGATAAAACAATATAAACTAGAAACGTATGTTAAACCGCAAAATATAACCAACGCAAAATATAACCAGTTATGATTTGCGCTAATGCAAAATATAACCACAGCCCTAAAAATGAACCTGGTGACGCAAAATAAAAACACTGCCCCAAAATATAACCAAGGCGTAGCGAGTCACAATTCTGATCTTGTCAAGTGGTGAGTTCATTAATTCTTTGAGTAAACTGTTTTCATATGATCAATATCGATTTTGCCCCCACCCAGAGGTATCGAAATGTAAATGTCTGATTTCTGGTCTTTTCCTCCTACGGATCAGACGACTCTACATCTATACAAGGTCATTGGCATCCTTGTCAAACTATGTCTTTCTCAACTCCCCGGTGAGCATACAGCACAGTTGCTACTGTCGTGCTTATCATTCACATTTGTGTTCACTCGCCTGATGTGTACCTATTTAACATGTAGGTACCACGGAACAGTGTGCAACCTGTTAGAGGTAAGTTTGCTCAACACTTACCACCAGACCAGACCGGGAATCGAACCCACCATCTTCTGGTCACGAATCCAAATCCCTATCCACTCGGCCTATCCACTCGACCACGAAAGCACATAATTAATGTCTGGTTGTCTTCTATCATCAAGTGAAGTAAATTGGGTGTCATTTAGGGGTGCAAAAAACGCACCAAATGACACTAAGTTTGTACTAAAATGTTGTGCATGTGTTATTTTGCCCTATAAGACGGACACTTGATTCCAAACATCACTCTGTTGCCACCAAATCTTTACAGTTTACACGGCACATACTTATAGAGCAGAGGTTAGACTCGAGTGCATAATGTCTAAATCTGGTTTAAAATAGGTAAGTTTACTATTGCATTTGTGTGGGTTGCGTATGAGTAAAATATTGGCAACACATCTGTAGAATGTGAAGCCTTTACATATGCAGACATCTTGTTTGATCTCAGGGTGTCCTGTGGTCAAACGTGGTGTGCACAATTGTGGCTCAAATGTGATGAGACACAGGAATATCTGTAGCCCTAATTGAGCTTAGTATATATAGACTGTAACCACCACATATTCCATCTTGGGTTTAGTGCTAGACCGCAGAATATAACCAACGCAAAATATAACCAGTTATGATTTGTGTTAACGCAAAACATAACCACAGCATCGAAAATGGAGCTGGTGACGCAAAATATAACCAAACGCAAATTATAACCAAGGTGTTTAGTCAGTCACAATTCTAATCTCGTCAAGTGGTGAATTCAATCACCAAATTTCCGACTACTCTGTTTTACAGTTTACACGGCACATACGCATATATAAGAGGGTAGATTCGAGTGCATAATGTCTGAAACGGGTTTAAAATATGTAAGTTTACTGCTGCATTTGTGTGGGTTTTGTATAAGTAAAATATTAGCAACAACTCTGTAGAACGTGAAGTCTTTACATATGCAGGGGTGTTGTTTAACCGGAGGGTGTACTGTAGTCAAACATGGTGTGCCCATTTGTGGTTTTCAATGTGATGAAACACAGGAATATATGTAGCCTTAATGTGAGTTCAGTATATAAAAACTGTACCCACCTAAATTATAAGTACTTCTTAGATGGCGGCACCTCCTAGGCGTTATGCTATAAATCTCTATATTTTGTCTCTAGTTATGGTAATGTCTCTATATGTCTCTTTATACATCAAGACCCCGTGTGCTGTCTGTTTTTATAGTAGATACCAAAGAAGATATAGCAGCTGGTGGCGTGAAATGAGGGGGGAACATGTGGCATTGTGTACCCTAAGTGTGTGAGTATATAGGACTTTTAGGACACTTGGCGTTAGCTCAAATTACAATATCGTGCACTGGAATCATTTCATGTAGACATTGCTCCACAAAAAGCCAGAAATGAGAAATAAATATTGCCAGTCTTTTTGTGAGTGGTCCATGTGTATATTTTGTGGTCAGAACTTATGAGATCGTCTGGAATAACGTTCTGGACCTTTCAGATGGGATTTCTGAGAAGGCAGGCTCATGGGATCATTCGGAAATAGCACACAATCGTCGGCATGGCCACTTTTAAGCAGAATACATACAGATGAGAAAGTTAGTCCCCCCCGAGATGAAAAAAAGGATTATCCAAATCAACAACTTAATAATCCATAACAGAAGCCCACAGGATGAACAGAATCAAAATAACGTTTCCCGAGAAGTGATAACAATTTTGGGCAAGAACCAGGCAGAAGTGTGTCGTTTTCTTCAGGATGACAGCATTAATCATGGAGCATTGTGAACAATCGAACTGTTGGAACAGAGGCTTCTGTTTCATGGTGTCATTGCCTCAGATTGTAACGGTAGTGGCGGCAATTACCGTTCATCTGTGGACCATATATCCCCCCAAAAATAGCAGACGAGGCCACAGTTAAGCAAAAAGACCCAGAACCAGCCAGAAGTGCGCTATTACCAAATGAACCAGCCAGACCACTCAATAGTTGAGGTCTGAACACCCATGACCCACCCCGAAATGATAAGCACTGAACATTGGATAACTCGTGTGAACATATATGATACCGTCGTAGGTTAGTAAAACAAAAATACTCTCTACTGTATGTTACAAATAACGTACATTTGCTCTGGTTATATTTTGCGGCAGTGGTTATATTTTGCGTCACCAGGTCCAATTTCGGGGGTGTGGTTACGTTTTGCTTTAACGCAAAACATAACTGGTTATATTTTGCGGCTGGTTATGTTTTGTGGTCTAACATCTGGCCTTGTGCGCAACAGCGTAAATTTTGGAACCCTATTAATGGTAGCACGTGACATAAGAGGAGCCCACCGGCTGAAGAGAATCAAAATAACGTCTCCCGAGAAGTGGTAACAATTTTTGGGCTAGAACCAGGCAGAAGTATATCATTGCCTTCAGGAATTCAGCATTAGTCATGGAGCGTCGTGAACAACCCCACTGTTAGAACAGATGCTTATCTTTCATGGTTCCATTGTTTCATATTGTAACAGCAATGGCCACAGTTAGGCAAAAAGACGCAACCATCCAGAAGTCATCCATTACCAAATGAATCACCCAGACCACTCAATATTTGTGACCAAAGCACCCACGACCCACCTTGAAATGACACTAAGCACTAAACATTGGATGACTCGAGTAAACATATCTGATACTGTCGTAGTTTAGTAAAACAAAAATACTCTCTACTGGATGTTAAAAATATCATACATTTTCTCTGGTTATATTTTGCAGCAGAGGTTATATTTTGCGTCACCAGGTCCATTTTCGGGGGTGTGGTTATGTTTTGCGTTAACGCAAAACATAACTGGCTATATTTTGGGGCTGGTTATGTTTTGCGGTCTAACAACATACTCATTGGACTACAAAATTAGTCCCAGCACCCAAATTCTTTCAGTACTTTATGTTTTTTTATTGGATTACATTATTCATGATTCTGATGCCCCGCGCCTTTCTATTGATCTGTTACCACGTGCATGAAGGTCTCACAAACATTCCTATCGCCCGTAGTACGTAGAGAAATTGCCAACATTCTACCCAAGAATGTTGTGTTAAAATTGGGCTAATATTCTTACTTTTAACCTGGGATGAATTCAGTAACCTCTGTTCTACAACATACCAGAAGTATTCTCAGAAATCATTGATAATAAAGAGTTGCTGGGACATTTAGTTTTCCATCTTTTTGCATCCACTACCAAATTAAGTCCCGTGTTAATTGATAATATAATTGAGGTATACATTGGATACAATGTAGAAAAGAGGAAAGGTAGTGCATCCCAACTGAAAAATTAAGAAGTTTAGTACATTTTCATTCAAGAATCTGGTGTCAAAACTTGACAATTTCTCACTGTTTACTACGGGGCTATAAAGCATGTGAGACCATGATAGAGCACCTGCGTATGTTTGTATGAGGCCGCTCGCTGATTGGCTGGCTGACGTAAAAAGGGTCGTGGCTCGAAACTATGAATAAGCATGGTGAACAGGAACATTACATAGGAAGCGTATGATATAAACACAAATGAAGTTTAATTGCTTTACTATATCAAAATTCTCTTCTCTGTTGCCGTCGCCGTTTGATGATTATTTATTTACTTAAGGGCGTTATTTCACATTAATAAACATTCATCTGCATGGCTTGTTAATTTATTTTGATGGCATTCGTAGATTACATTAAAGGGCGCTGTATTTGACTTGTGGCGTTATTTCTATCAAGTGGGTTAATGTTTGACACGTTTTACGTCATTCTGTAGGTGTACTCTCTGACGCACAACTTACCATGACGTACACTTCAATTTTAACAAATAAGCAGTCAAAAATTGTATCAATATTATTACATAACCATAGGAAGTATGAACACCAAAAACGCCTGGTCTCGTCTCGGGTCCATTCTTGGAGGGATCAGAAAGTGTGAGGTCATAACATTGAGTAAGTTTCTTCAAATCGTCGGTCATAGGTTTTTCCTCGTCGAAAAACAGATAGTCCCTATCCCAGCTAAAGCTGGGCTGGGACTAAATAAAATTAAAGATATCTGGGATGATCAAAATAACACTTTTAAGTCCATAAAAGACATAACAAGTTTGAAAGAAAATAGAAACACTGCTGCACCCGCACCTACCTTTATTAAGGCAGTCATCCTCATCAGAACCATCGTCACAGTCAATCGCATTATTACATATCTGAGAGTTCTCGACACATTGTAACCCATCGGCGCACTTCACGAAATTATCCGGACAGACTAAAATGGGGGATAATGTATTGTAGACGACATTTTTGTTTGGTAATATACACATAAATTCAAGGAAACATATTCAACATTTTATCCCATTTCATCAAAACACAAAATAAACTAGAAACGTACTCATTCGAGTACAAAATTAGTCCCAGCACATTTGAACTTTTGATAGTTTATGTTTTTTATTGTATTTCATTATAAGCATGGTATACAGGAATACTACGTAGGAAGCGTATGACATGAACACAAATAAAGTTTAAATGCTTTATCATTACAACATTCTCTCCTCTGTTGCCGTTGCTGTTTGATAACTGTTTCTTTACTTAAGGGCATTATTTCACATTTGAAATATTAAACATTGATCAGCATGGATTGTTTATTTGTTTTGATGGCGTTCATAAGAGTTTAAGTTAAACTGCTGTATTTGACATTAATATATAATTACTGACCTTGCTTGAAAAAGCCCGTAGTGAATCTCGAATTTCGGACATTTTTTACCCACCAATTCAAACCTAGACGCTGTTCCCTGCCTTTACTACTATTTCAATGTTCCCATAATCACTGTGCGTTTTCAATCTCTTAATTTACGAGAAAACTGCTTCATAAATGTCGAGTCGACAACGGGTTTTCTACGCGATCCGCTTACTTCCGGGTAAAAACGACTGTCCCGATAATAGTTTCACAACTCCGTTGCTATGACATCGTACGTCGGACGTGCGACACGACTACGTGTAAGGCGAACAATTTACACGCACAATTAATCAAAATTAACCAGAATTTTCCTCCAACGGAGCACGGAACGGTACATATCGTACATAACGTCCCCGCCTACTCGAAACCAAAACCGCACGACTGTTGAGATTAATCGTCGTGCTGTTATAAATTGATGGACTATCCATTTGCGTCCGTAGGACGCGGGCCTGCTATAAACATAAAAGAAATTCACAAAACATTGCAACACATCACATTCATCTATACCTCTGCATGTCGCATACAGAGCTATTACGGTTCTGTAAAAATAGTCAATTCCACAGTTTGTGGTTACGTAATATCCGGTCCGTAAATATAGTCAGTCCCAGATGGTAAGTAAACAATAATATCTACAAAATGTATCACTTTTAATCTAATTTGTTAACAGACACCTGTTCTTGGATACGAACGTGCACGCTATCTTCACGAATGCATATCACTGATTGTTCAACATAAGTGGCAGGTAAGTAGATCTCACGATTATCAGTGAAAGTTGTGAAAAGCATGGACAGTGAGCGATAATTCCATTTCATGATAAACAGAATGTCTGATGACATCCGAGATGTGATTCGAATCCACTGTTACAACCTCTATTATGATAATAAATAACTCTACAATTATGTTGGAGTGTCAATTCAAAACATTGTTCTCTATGGATAGTATGGTCAAAAGTCCAAATGAAAATGGCTTTCTTTGAGAAACCGACAAAACGCTAATCCTGGACTGTGTTTATAACCACTGGAATAATTTCACATTTTCATACACAAAATAGTCAGCTCCTAAAATAATCAGAGGGGGGGGTCGGTCAAATTTCAGTGCATTATGTTTCACGCAAAAAAAATTCAAACAAAATGGATTTTTCTTTTTTTTTACATTTTCGTTTCCATCACACAAAAAATTAGTCTCCGTACG
>CM032668.1:2708200-2803931 GCA_019095985.1 Streblospio benedicti
AGTTGATATAGATGATTGTTATAAACATTGCTGTAACATGATTTAAGATTATTTCTCTTTTTTTTTCAAAAGTGAAAATGGGTTTTAAAATGGTTTTAAAAGGCATTTTTTGTGAAATAATGACCACATCTTTAGGTACAGTACATATGCTGAACCACTGATGGTGTGTCATTAGATAGAAACACATCTCTTAATTTAATTTTAGTCTAATTTTCGGGATGTGGTGGTTGTTAGCACGTGAAATTGTGGTATTGTTGAGCGAAGACTATTCAGCCCACTATTCACTAATCACCATCAAACCTGAGATTAGTTCATCAATGAGGATGTGTCTAGACCTTTTTAGTGCATATTGGACGAACTTTGTGGACGTTGTATTTTTTCTGAGCATGGCGTTCTGTGATATAGGTACTCCAATATACATAGGTGTAGTATATCAGCCGTGACGAGGTTAATCGGCTTACGACGTCAAATTTGCCACTGTTTTATTATTATTTTTTTTTTTCCTTTGAAGCGTGGGTAACTCATCAAATTGCTGTAATTTAACATGTTTCATACTGAATTTGAACAAAATTCATCCATAAACACTTGATAATAAGATGTTTAGTCTATTGCAACATTAGATTTTTTCAAGGATTATTGCCATTAATGCACAGGGGTAATTTATAGATTAGAGTAACTTCTGTGTCTCTCGAATACATTGCCCCTGTGGATTAACGCGAACACAGACTGTAAGTCTACAATCACGTTCTTTGACAGTTAAATATATACCCTCATATATGAATGTCTATGTGGGTTTGCATACCCCGGTGCCGCGGGGTTTGATGCTAGCTCCGATTACCTGATTACCGCGACATGGCTCATATCAACATTTTGATCTCACAACGCAAACATGCCATTTCCATGATCAGGACAGTGCAAGCTTGTTTTGTATGGATACTCGGCAGCCATCAAATTGCTGATGTTTATTGTGGGAGTAGAAAGGCAAATGATTAGAATTTCAAATATCATCAACAGATAAAAATAATCTATTTACATGTCTCAGTGTCAAGTTGGTATGTAAAAGTGAAAGACTGCAATGTGTACCATTAACTATTTAATACTGGTGATACAGCGATACCACTCGTGTTGTCCCCATTTGTTGATTGCGTTATGTATTTTATTTTTTATCAACTTGATATACATTATCTATTAATTTATGACAAATATGAAATTTTAATAATCTAGTAACATTTTAAAAACAATTTTGCGATGGGTTATGTCTTGAAACATGATTTCATATAATTTTCTATACATCTAAGTAAATAAAATAGAACGATATTTTATTTGATCACGTTAATAACTTAGGTCACACCTTCGTTGTCTGTACTGGCTTGTACCCATTTGATTGAACTCACTTGGGACGCTTTTCATTAAAACAATTTTTGAAGTCCGATATTCATCGGATGAGTACACAAATCCTGTTTATGTGACGTGAATGGTCGAATTTGTTGAGTATGTGATTATTTCGTCTGCGAGTATGTAGCAGTTGCGCGAATAAAAAAATAATTATTCTCTTTTCCTAAATAGTACACAATTCAACTACGCGAAATGTAATGTAAAACGTCCGTATACTCTTTTCTAGTGAAAATATATGTGATTTCTATGTTTAGTAAAGATTACGAGCAATAAAAGAGAAAGATTTTTTTATAGTTCTTGTTGTTTTTTTCTTTTTCTGCTGCCTTATATCCGAAAAATAATAAAGTCCTATTCTAAATTTAAATTTATTTGTACATGTTTCGGCATCTTCAATAAAAGAGAAAGATATTTAGAATAATAGCCTAATATTTAATAATGAATATCACAACCAATGATGGGTGACCGTTATACATTTTTATTCCAAAATGATGGTAAATCTTCCGAGGTTACAAACTTCTGGATGTCATTTTCCCGTTTGTCCTGCTTTAATGCACTGTCCACAACGGAGTAGTGGGACATCACTTAACAAAATATTTATTCTATGACTGTCAATCTTGGTAGTTTGTGGTACTCGAACTTTATCTTCATTGATTCATAGTGTGGAACCAATCAAGCATTTGTCAACATACGGTAGACATTTTAAGAACGACACCTTAAAAACAACTGTACGTGAAGGTACTGGGGAGTAATTTACTGTGGATTGATTCATTCACTCGTTCGCTCCCGCTCACTTGTGCTGACAAAGACACCACACGTGCATAGATAGGATAATCACTACTAAAACATACCATTACCATTGTAAAACTAGCAGTCCCTTTGCTCCCTTACCCGTCTGCCACCTTATCTGATAGCTCTTAAACAGATGTATCTACAGTGACAAGATCAAGATCATCAGCGTACAACAATTCGCAACGGAAATCTATTTGGAACTTCAGAGAGAGGTCTTCTGGAGCTATGATGAACAGCGGTGGACTAAGAACAGAAACCTGATGTACCCCAACAATAACACTTAATTCCTTTGGCTGCTAAGAATTGCTCCTGTGCATGGTGAACAATGTAAATGCCATCCGCCATCCCTCTTCCAGGCATCAATCCAAATTGCATGACGTCTCTCTAGTAGGGGGTGGGACAATCGGCGAATTTCAGCCTTCGAATGTTCGGGACACTTTTACGAGCAAGCCCATGATTTCCTCATATACTAATGGTCGGTGGTTAATGTCTAATGAAAATGATAATGACGCAGTTGGCACTTCCGTAACTAGAGAGTTATTGTTGATCATTAGTTAGTTGCTTTAGCATTTTCGCACCTTAAGACCTTGTTTAATGTGATTTATTCTTACCTGTTATAGGTGCCTTCGTTTCATGTTCAAATAATGAATAATACAAGTCTTGATTTAAATGTTGTTTCTACCATGATGATTATTTGAACATGCATGAACGAAAATGAAAGCAAATTAGTGTCACCCGGAAGGTTCGGTTTTGAAAGTTACTTTCGAAGGTATAGGTAGACAGCAGCGTTCTGCGCGGTCAGCTTTGGCATAGTTATATCTGCCCCGCGACCGCATCATTCTGACTGCATCCAGTGGCGTAAGCAGGATTTTGCTGATGTGTACGCACAACTGCATTTTGAAAAAAAAACAGTGCCAAAGGCACTGTAGCGTGTTGCCGTAGACACGAAGCCCATCAAGGGGGGTCGGGGAGGGCGGTCGGGGGTGATTCCCCCCAGAAATCTTTTGAACATTGGAGTTAAAATGGTTGCAGTTGGGGCAATCTGTTGACAAAAACTATGAATGACTTTAATTACAATATTTCATATTTTTTTATTAAAATAATGGGAAAATCTAATTTTACTTAACTAGCCAATTACATTAATGTGTCTTTTTACACAAACATTACACGGGTATGTAGTATCTAACCAATACTCTCACTGAGGACCTGCTTGAAAAAGCAAACTATCCATTTGTGCATCTTAGTTTTGGGCGACACGTTTTTACGGAACTTGACTGGCCAAACTGAGATTAATGAGTTTACATAGGATAGGCCTATTCATCGTTTTTTTTTATTTTTCTTCCAGCATAAATTTCATGCAAGATTTGTTCTTTGAAACTTGCACACGTTCTAGTATACCGAATGGCACCGAATGTAGACTATAGTAATCCTAACATTGCAGATAGACTCTAGACAAAAATTCATTCACATTTACTATAGTACTTTTGTTGAAATTAACAAAATGCTAAAATTCAGGAAAATATCCGCAAGGCTCTCTAAGTACCAACTTGATATTAAAATACTTTAAAAACTACTTTAAAAAATATATATTCCGTTTGGTACTAGTACAGTACTACAGAGCTTAGGCCTATAAGATAGTTCTCATTATTTTGCTAATTAATGATGAACTGCAAATACGAGGCCTAATTGTCTTAGGCGATACATCTTTAAATTAAAATGAAAATGGACAACAGATTACTTAAAAATTTCCACGCCAGTCTGTGACAGTGAACGCTGTATTTAATACGCGATCCATGTATCATTTTAAAGGTAGAAAATCAACAAATCAATGTGTACGCACTGCGTTGTGGTTACAGGGGCTACGCCACTGGCATCCGCCCCGCGACCGCACCAAATTACAATTCTGTGTCCACATCCGCCCCGTGACCGCAAGATTTTGACCGCATCCGCCACGCGACCGCATTGCCATAAGAGAAAATGACTATAATTTGACCACACTATTACAGATCATTCGCAATATATCCACAACACTATCCGCCATCAGAATCATTATCCTTTACTATGGTGAACTTACAAGAAAATGATAAACCAAAACTAATATTAAAGTGAATGCTGTTATCTTTATTTACATGTTACCAAATATATAGGACACTGATGCAAAAAATATAGACCGTACAATACAATGATGAAAACATTCATAACATTAAATGTTCTGTCTCTATGATAGTACTGCAGCACATACAAAGTTCTATTGTAACTCCCAAGGGTAATAAGACAAGGAAAGTTCTGCTTAACTAAGAAGTAGTCAAAAGGAAATCATGCTGGAATCAATGTTTAATTCATTACAGGATGTATGTATACCCACATTTAGAACTAAATAGTTTGTATGATAGGAGATAAAAATGAATGTAGGAGACTAAATTTCAAGCATCCCCTTTAACTTAGAACAAGCGGATATCACATTGCTGGAACAATGCTTTACTCCCCTATAAGATTTAACTTGCATGGTCATAAATGACTCCTTAAGGTAAAGCAAACATCTTCATAAATGTCATGATTATTGGCTAACTAGCTAACTGCTACTTATCAATGAATTCAAAAGGAACCATGCTGTGCATAGTGGTTAACTCTAATGAAGGACAGTAATGGTATGAAATTGACTTCAAAGCATATGATGATTATAAGTATGAGGTGTTTCTAAATATAATACAACGTTATAAAATGAAGTGTTTAAGATATATTTCATATGCTTTTATAACATGTCTCTAATAACTGCAACATGGCAGTTTATCAAATCAAAAAGTAATATGCTTGCTTGTTCTTTCAAAAACAAAGTAAAAGATGAAGATAAAAGAGAATCTTATAATGATCTGCTGTAGACGCGGATCAAAGAATGATCCGCGGTCATTCAATTGTTTATGACCGCAAAGCGTCCACTATATAAGTAACTGCATTGATCAGCAAGGTGTCTGCAAACACATATTTTTGAACGCATCTGCCCAGCGACCGCCATAATTTGATCACATCTGCCCCGCGACCGCAACAGCAATGATGCAGATACCCGCGGACTGTCCACGGATGATGACCGCCGTCAACTGGCGGATGTCCGTGCAACCGGGCAAAACGCCGGTAGACAGCTTGCCTATTTCAATCTTTGTGAAAACCTGGGAATAGCTGGGATATCATCCCTCATGACCTGCTGGTAGCAGCTGCTGC
The DNA here is from genome assembly GCA_019095985.1 of Streblospio benedicti. Taxonomy (NCBI): domain Eukaryota; kingdom Metazoa; phylum Annelida; class Polychaeta; order Spionida; family Spionidae; genus Streblospio; species Streblospio benedicti. Next base: position 2,713,601 of record CM032668.1, read on the forward strand.
CAAAAATGTCAACCAGTAAGTCAATATTTGTGTTGTGACAGATGAAGTAATCATATCTAAAACATGTGTATTATAACACAATGAACACATTCAAGGATATCAAATTTATATAATAAACTAATGCGATTGTGTGGATTAATAAACAATTGTACTGTAATCCAAATGGCAATCAATTGAATTATCATTGAGCTGTAGTGTCATACGAATTTTCTTTATTTCGTTTAGAGAGAATCTTTGCAATAATGTGAGTCCAAATACTTCTCCAAAGACTATCGACCCGATCTTGTTTCACTTCTTTATTCAGCACGTAATGATATATCTCTAGACACAGAACACATAAAGAGAAGCCACAGCCAATGCACAGGAGGACAAACACACCTTGATGCTTAACAGAAAGCTTCAAAGCATCACCCAACTGTTTATTACAACTATGAATCTTAGGCCAGTTTTTTTGCTTCCACCGCATCAACAACCCACTTGCATGCATTGTGTTGATTATGTGGTTCACATCTTCCTTGTATGCAGAATTCATCTGAAGCCCTACAGCGTAAAACATAGGCCATACTTCCTCCTTGGCGTATTTACAAGTGCAGTGGTCCGCAATGAAGTACTCTGCCCATGTCTTGTCAATGATGAACGCGTATCTTTCCCCGACTAACTTCTCAGAATGGTAATCAGTGTTTGGGTTTAAAACATCGTGCCCATTGGCCTGAAACTTCATTAGTTTGTTCCACTGTTTCCTATATATTGGCAGAGTCCTGAAAACTTCTGCATGAGTACTACCTCCCAAAGTGCCAAAGACATACTCTTCTTGCTCTACAAGCTCCTCAATACTATTGAACGGGGCATTGACCTTGCTCACGATGAGCAGTGACACTAGTTTTGCGGTGTACAGCGTTCCAACGATGACCGAAAAGAGCCACCAGGTGCCTATCACCATTCTCAGGGGTCCACTCCTTGGTATCTTCACACGGCTCTCTTGGAGGAGCGATCCCAACACGTACCAGCCGCACTCCCAAATGGATATCAACTCACTGCACTGGTCACCTGGCAACGAGAACCTGTTCATGAGGAAGAGTGAAATGCCTACAACAATCACTGCTGCGGACATGAGACCCCAGATGTCGCCTCTGAAGGGTTTTACGAGACTGGCAAACATGGCACTACCTTGGCCACCTAAAGAAAAACCGGTGGATGAGGTACAATAGAGAATGACATTCGGTTCATTGTAAAAAGGAGTGTTGCTGAATTCTATCACACCATGTCTCTCATATGAGTTTGTAAAAGCGGTTACGGTTAGAGAGACCTCCCGTCTCTGAAGCAGGCCAACAAGTCCGGACCACGATCCATTCTTGTACGGCGTACCCCATTGCAAGTCTTCCGGCTCGACTAGTGTGTATGTGAAATCAAGAGCTGTGGCCAGAAATTTGACCATATCAATACACATGCCAGAATACGTTGCTGTACCATTGACAAGCTTTTTTGATGTGAATGGTCCCCAGTTGTTGCTGCCAATGTATATATGCTTGCCGTTGAAGCCACGAAATGGAAATAGCTTCGTCATTAGCGTCAAGTTGTTATTACCCACGTGGAACTCACCTACAACTTTGAATTTGTATTTTAAATGTAGTGGTCGGTTCAAAATTTGGCAATGGTGTTTATCTGTACCCAGCTGGATAATTACAATGTTAATGATATCACCAATGTGATCAACAATAGAATGAGCTTCACCAGTCATGATAACAACAATCCATCTGTATTTATAGGTGAAAAACCCGTCCTGGTCAAGATCTTTGTCTAACTCATTGGCTAGGTTAAGAATTGTAGCCAGAGATGGTGCATCTGCAATGAGAGCTATCTCTCGGTCATACTATATCCACCAAGACCTTCCGTGCATCACTATATGTAGTTTGTGGATGAAAAGAGAAAGTCTTAAGTCCTATTGGCAATTCCATAGCAGACATTGTTCCCTGAGGCAACAGGTTTTGTTGATACAGACATATGACATCACTGTGGAAATGGCGTGTTTCCATCAGGGAAGAGAAAGTCATCAATCTACAATCGTATGCTCCTGAAATTTCATAATGCGTTTATAGTGTGTTTATCACCAACAACATTATTTAATGCATGAAATAGTGAACAATACACACCAACACAACATACTCAACAAAACATATAGCTGCGGTCAGTAATTATGATTGAAAATACCTTACCACAACCAACTATGAATATCAAGTATGGTCCTAGAACAGTCCACCCAATTCCTTCAAAATAACTTCTTTTATTCATATTTGCCTATACCACGTGTGACAAAAGCTATGAACGGACTTGAAGTAGAAGTAGTGCCAAAATATGAAGATGCAAGTACTTATAAACCATTCGCAAGGCATGAAGGGTATAATGCCATGTACATGTACATATACATGTACATGCATATAACTTTAATCTACAAGCAAATGTTAAGTGTGCTCATATTTCAAAGATAAGTTTATGACCAAAGTCCATGAGCGTTGTCCATCTTGCCACGGCAAGCTAGCTATCATCTGTCATATTCATGAAATGATACCCACTGAACACAGGAAGCTGCATGGGGCATTGTCATGGCATAAATAAATATTGCCAGATATGAAAGGGGTTTGGTTTGGTTGCGGGGATGGTGTCATATATATTTAAGAGGTTATTCTATCAGTGACCTTGAGATATCAGGGAATATCTCACTGAGTGTAGTAGGTTCAATGACATATTCCCTGATATCTCACAGCTACGAATAGAATTACATTTTTTTCTCCCACGCATATACTCATATAACAAAATAGGTACATTAAAAAAAATCTGCACTAACAATAGGGGACGGACCATTCGATATTTGGGGGGGGGGGCGACAAAATGTTTACAAATGAAACTTTTTTTTTTTACTTTCTAGAGACAATTTTTTTATTTTCAACTTGAAGTGAGACATTTTTGGTGAACATCAGGGACAAATTTTTTTCCTTTCAAAATCAGAGGCAGATTTTTTTTTGGAAACTTTTGTCGCCCCCCCTCCCCCCAAATATCGAATGGTCCGTCCCTTACTGATATAAGTATCTTTGCCATCTGGAGTGCGCATGTCGGCCAAAGTGCAGCCCAGTGATAAACAAGCGCCATGTGCACACTGATCGCATAGTGTTTATATGTAAATCGAGTCCTTTATGATGCTGTTTCTCACGAATATGCATGCTGTAAAAATGTGTACAATCATCAAATTGTGTGTAGAAAACCTTTTCAAACATTTTGGTGAATACTTTCAGGGATGACATCATGTATTTACACTATATTTCTGTTTTATTTTGTGCATAACATTGGTTGTCAAGACGTCTTTTGACAGTGATGTAATATAGGCATCACATATATATTATTTCATGAGGATTGACATGACTAAAACATATCCATCACATACATGAATTGAAAGGTATTTACCAAACATCTCCTTATATTTTTATGAAGACTGTTTTTAGTAGTAGGAATATCCATTTGGTTGAGATTTAATGATACTACCACATACATTTTTACATTTACTTAACGTTGCAGTCACCATCACGGGACCTTCAACAGAAGTGACTTCTTCTGGTCTTTTTTTGATGACGTCACATGGCGCTTCGTCTGACAGGTGGAATTCCCGTCAGACAGCAGATGGAGGAGGGTCGGGGGGATGCTCTTGCCTTGGTTGAGGTTTAGCTGCGGTTGGTGCTTGTAGATCTCTATTGCTTCTAAGATCTTCCTTCGGTGTATATTATCCTCTCTGCCGATGATCTTCGCAGAGTCTTGATTGAACAAGTGTCCTGTACTGCTGGTGTGGATTTGTACAGCTGACTGAGAGGATTTCGGGTCCAAGTGTTCTTTCAGGCGGGATTCCAGGTTTCTGCCCGTGTCCCCTATGTACGTCTCCTTGCAGCTGGGACAACGAGATGTTGTATATAATCCCACACGTCTTCTTGGGATCGTTCTTGTCTTTGGGGCGTACTAATAGGTTACGTATGGTATTGAAGGGCTTGTGGAACGTGTGGGATTATATTTACTGATCCTGACTCTCTGAAGGCCAGAAACATATTATTTAAAACTAATTATCAGTCCTTGTTCGTGACTAGTACCAGTGGCGGATTCGAATCTTCCCGTCCTGATAACGTCAATTGGGTTGCATATCCAGGTGATTTGAATGATCCCATAGCATTTTTATAACCAGTGAAACGAAAGTCAGTGTTACTTGTAAAGGTAATTTGGAGGATCGTGGACTCGAACTCACGATCTCCCGTCTATGAATTCAGACCAGTCATATGTCATAGGCGGTTGCTCTACCGATTGAGCTAATCCCCCGTGACGAGGAAACCACGTTCCAACTTCGACCATATGCGTTCAGACACACATGTCTGACACCTTCGCTATACTTAGCTTCGTGCCAGCCTCAATTCACAAGCACCCTACCGACTTCGTTTGTTGATATGCTGTGATACAGGATGTCATGCAGGATGCATTGTGTCGCTGAAGTACTTTGTTTACAGACTCCCCCAACTCCCTTCTCCTCTACAACCAGCTCACTTATGTAGATCATGGCTTTCACAACAGCCTATCGGACCGTATTCAACCTATCCCACTAGGGATCCGGGCACTACAGAGCCGCCATCACCTCGTGCTACTGGCTGCTTTGGAGAGTGAGCTAAGGGAGTTTCCATACTACTCAGTACTCAGGGACACAGGGTTTCAGATCAGGAATTCTTCCGTTGGGGTGACCGTCCCATAGTCTTTCGGTGACCGAGAGACCCGTAAATTCGCAGATCTAGCTTTCCCACCATCCAGATCACACATACCCCTTAATCTGAGTTAATTCATTTGTAGCCCCCTCCCCAATGTCTTACACACGGGGCCAGTCCCACTTGGACTAATGGACAATTCCACAATTTCACAGGGCGAACTACCCGGTGGCTTCACCAGATTTTCCGTGATCTTCCACCAATTGAAACGAAAGTCAGTGTTACTTGTAAAGGTAATTTGGAGGATCGTGGACTCGAACTCACGATCTCCCGTCTATGAATTCAGACCAGTCATATGTCATAGGCGGTTGCTCTACCGATTGAGCTAATCCCCGTGACGAAACCACGTTCCAACTTCGACCATATGCGTTCAGACACACATGTCTGACAATTATGCTATACTTAGCTTCGTGCCAGCCTCAATTCACAAGCACCCTACCGACTTCGTTTGTTGATATGCTGTGATACAGGATGTCATGCAGGATGCATTGTGTCGCTGAAGTACTTTGTTTACAGAAGCTATTTTGTTAGACGAATTATATACATACTAACAGTACATGTATATACTAAAATGACCAGAATATTCAGACCGTCATTGAAATATCTGGCTTGTTTACAATAGGTTTCCTAGAATACAGAGCGACCAGCGTAAATCACAGTACCCTTGGCGTGTTCTTTCAAACGTCAACCGTTCAAACAATAACGCACACCACTTTTCTCTGAATGCCCTTGCACGGATTACGTGATCCTTTGTAGTTCATGGTTTATTGTGTTAGCACTTGTCAACCTCCAAATCGAGGCTCCTAGGAAAGCATTCGTCAGTCCCGCTGAAAGAGGACGTTATGATTCCCTGTTGGAGGTTGAGTACTTGTATACTTTCACATGGAAGTGTCACATAGAAGTGTGACGTAGCGTTTGTAATAAAAGCATAGATTCTTTTTTAACATTTGTATTCTTATACCCAAGCCCCGATTGGGTTGGTTAAGACTATACGCATGATGTCTGTAGGCTATGAACTCAACTCAGAATTCAGCACGATTTTCAGTACAAATTTTCAGCAAAATGCACTGGATGACCCCGTGTTAGTACGGGTAACCCCGAACGAATGACGTACATCACGTTCAGATAACTACGTCACACGTACGTTGATAAACGTGGTGGTTGCACCTACTGTACTCAATTATGGATAACGTAACACTTTCATATCGGCTAAGGAGAAGTAATTACACAAATAAAAACAGTGATGCTTCTATTTCTCAAAGTTTACATAGAAATGTCAAGGTACATTTAACAGTTTAATGAGGATACTGGCTGTCATTGTCGCATTGAATGTTGCCACTTGAAATCCCGTGGTCTGTCTGCGAATGTATGTTTATCAAAACGGGAATAGTTCAATGTTTAAGGTTGTGGAGCTTATAAAACTGCGTAATTATTTTACACCTATGTAAAATTTACTACTGAAACCGTTTTCATGCATAATAGATGATTATTTACAACACATCTGAGTGAAAACGTTTAAAAAATTGGTTGTTTATTCCCGGATCGGCAAAAATATTCAGCGTGAAGTTGACACCATCATTTATTCGTTTTCAAAGAACACACTATATACGGAGCCGACCACGGAGCCCATGCAGCTTCATAAGACTGCTGTCAAACACCTATCTGTGATCCGCCATTTGATTTGGAATTGTCATATAGTCCCCGGCATCCCAGTAATGCCCTGTTTCTCCCGTGATATTTTATATCGGTCGTCTAAAAGGCAGACCACCAAAAGAATGAGGATTTGATTTTTTTTGTCACAATGTATTAGGTTGGACGCAGTTTTATTAAATTAAGAATAGATAAGATGTTTTTTATTTGACAAAACTTAAACATTTTACTTATGAATATTTAAAATTTGATACCACAGCAGCCTACCAGTCAACTGGTATGCCGGGTATGTTTGTTGAAAAAATTAATTAATTAAAAAATGAATTTTTATTATTTTCACGGGTCGGGTATCCGGTAACATATGAGTAAATGTGGTGGTTTATAGTCCCCCAACCATTCGTGTGGTCAGGTCAAGCACATATGAGGGGTTTGGGCCTTAAGCAACTGCTTATGTATACATATTAATTATTATTGCTGTTATTATTTTTTTTTGTATTGTGTTGGGGAAAACATAACAATGAACAGTGACCAATTGGCCAATACCAAGTACCGCCCTCCGAGAAGAAATGATTGTTTGTGAAATAGGAAAAAAGTAGTCCAGTCAAAAAGCTGTATCGGGTCACTGGCTCGGGTTCCTAGCCAATCCGATAACCCAATGAATATATAGTCATTGGTTGATAAAGAAGAGTAGCACACCTTGTTTATGGATTGTGGGGTGAATGGAATCGAAATTCATGTATTGGTTAGTTTGTTTTTCCCATGTGTATTGTTGTATTAAGAGAGCAATCCCCTTTGAGGGAACGTTCGCAAATCACAAATGACGTAACCCAGCAGGTGTGTGTGTGTGTGTGTGTGTGTGTGTGTGTGTGTGTGTGTGTGTGTGTGTGTGTGTGTGTGTGTGTGTTTGTGTGTGTGTGTGTGTGTGTGTGTGTGTGTGTGTGTGTGTGTGTGTGTGTGTGTGTGTGTGTGTGTGTGTGTGTGTGTGTGTGTGTGTGTGGTGGTGGGGGTAGCGAAGATGGCGGGGGACGAAAGATGACGAAAGGGACAGGGGGTCTAGCACTTGGGTGATGTCACCTTTTGAAAGTACAACGGTTTAGTTTTTTTAACAGCATTTGAACTTACTTTGTAACTAGTTGAAATCACATTGCCATGTTTGCTTTATATCCTAAATACATTGTCAAATTTATGTCTAAATTATGGACACATATATTCAAACGAAATTATATAATGGCAGTTAAATCAATGTTAAATGTCATTGCGAATCAATGTCGCGGGCGTGGGGGTGGGGGCAAAGACGACGTCACTTACCAGGAAAAGGGGGGGGGGACGGTGCTGCAAAGATGACAAAAGGTGACAAGTGTGTGTGTGTGGGGGGGGGAGAGGGGGTAACATGGCCAAAAAACGAGGTGACGTCATTTTGTGAATGATCCCATACTGTTATTAGAACGTCCTGAAACGGAATACTATTGTCGTATGAACTTCCCGTGACGTCACGTGGTGCAACACCTCCATATGACGTCATTCTTGAGGATGGTCTTCAGATGTCTAGACAGAAAATTTCGATGTGAAAGCTAGAATGCTGGATTTATCATAAAATAAGTATTTAATAATATCTGAAGTCATCGGATGAAATTGTATGATATCATGAAACAGAATTAAATTCAAATAAGTGTTTATAATCATCAATAACGCAACATGTGACACATACACCGTTCAATGTGAACATATAACAATATGAGCTATAAAACAGTCGTACACTCATTCCTACATTCACTCTCACAAACAGTCCCCACCAAACACTAATAATAACAATAACACTGTCACCAGAACTCTCACTCAACTTTCGCTCGGTCTCTTTCTACCTTCCATACAACCAGCTTCCAACCACTTTGAGGCATATCCTGACCTAGCTGCAAATCCAGGTGAGAGGTGGACTGATCCATTCCATACATGGGACCTTCAGGGGCAACAGAATGCTCCGTAATGCCTTGCAAGTCCGTAGTGTCTGTGACTCTGTGAGGGGTGTCATATATGCTATCGGTTTCCTGGTGATCTTCCCCTCGAAATAAGACCGTGAGTTTTGGGTGACACGAGGTCAAGGCAAGTGACTATGTTCACCTGACCTGAAGTCATCAAATGACCTGAAGTCGTCAAATGGAGCTCCACTCCATTGGGGGTGAAGCAGCTATGCCCAGCAATAGACCTGGTCCATGCAGTGTCCCAATTATGAGACGCCGTTGGAAGGGCAGATTTCCCATGATCATCAGGCAGGTGATTTGACCAGTCACTGAGAGGTCATCTCCCCCATACCCGAGTTACTCTCACAGCTTTACCCCGGTGATAATTGATCATACTAACAATTCTAAACACTCACCGTACGGAACCCGTCTCAGTGTTTACGGGAATCTGTGCGACACTTCACACAATATTTATATCTGTTATTTCCAATAATCTTCTAAGAATTTAGTATCATAATCACGAATCCGAAGTCACATGAAGTCACGATGCAAATTGATTTCAGCAACTTACGGGGACTATGTAGAGCATGTACTGAAATCAATAATTCTTATATTTTAATATGTTTGTTAAATTTTATTAACTGGTATATAGAGCCGACTATAAGGAGTTGATACTGATAAACGTAATGTCGATGTGCCACAATTGAAGGTTTGTGTACTATTTTAATTGATCATTGAAACTTTAAACTTTGACCCCCTCACAAAAATCGTGTGCAAGATCGTGTGCAAGAACGCCATCCCATGATGTGCTGTCACCAGAGGTCCATTGATGCCCCATCCCCTCCATTGATTCGAGAACCACACAATAATCTTAAAAAAGAGATGATATCAGCTAACACCTCCCCCCCCCCCTAACCCTAATCCTCCCCCAACCCTAAATTGGCTCTTGGAGCAGTATTTTGATTGGACCACTGGCAGTTGTCGCAAAATAAGCGAGTGTGGTGCGGTGTGGTGTGGGAGGGGATGGGGAATGTGTGTGTGGGGGGGGGGGGCAGGTTGTGGGGGGTTGGGGGTTGGGTGGGTGGGTGGGATGGGGGCGGACACAAAGAGTCTTTGCGAATTCGTGTGGAGACACCAAAAGCCCTAGTCTCCTACACAGCCCTTCATCCTTCGATCAGTGCTTGAGAGCCTTGTGCCGAAAGTCAGTGGGCGGCTGTAAAAGAGACTACAAAAGCCCCAGGCAAATAACATTTTGCGGGGAATGTAATATAGAGGGATGCCCCCATAGCCCTCCCGCCCAGCTTCTGCCTATACCGGACACCATGTATTAGCCGTGTGGTGTCGTGTGTTTAGGTGGCGGCCGTGGCGGCGTACGGCGGCGCGGCGGCCGTCTACACGGAGCGTCACGTGTTCAGGAGGGCGCGGCCGGTCGGCGGCGGCAAACGTAAGTACCGCACGTCACACATACGGACATATGTGTTTAACGTAAAGCTTTGTAGTTGTTGAAGGATACAATGTTTCGAGTTTTGATCATTTTGTAAACGAGGCTCATATTAACAAGTAACACAAATTTTGTGATAAATCCTTTAAAAAACTTACTATATTGTCTTAATATTTTCGGACATTTTCAATGTCCATCGTCCAATGTCATTGAGACTTTTCTGTCACCAGGTGGCAGCACGTGACAGAAGTAGAAGACCGAGTTTTTTAAGGATTTATCACAAAATTAGTGTTACTTGTTGATAGAAAAAAGAAATCCAATGAATCTCTTTACAAAAAAAAATCGAGGCTCATATTGCTTTTCTTATGTACAATAGAAGTCCATAAACAACTCACAGTGTGACCACAGCAGAGTATAGAGAATTCTATAGAAAGTTGCTCTAGATTAAGATCTAAAGGCTTCCCTTCATATAGGAATGGGTGTGGGGTGGAGGGGGGGGGGTTATGAATTCATTTTGCTATTTACTAAAACCATGGTAGCATTAGCAGGACCAGTACTACTTTTGTACAGAGTAGTGATAGCATAGCACACTCATTTTTCCTTTAGAAGCTAGATGGACAGCAAGTGGGTTTGCCGACCTATTTCCTATTTCTGGGAACATGACCTCACTAAGTTTAGTCTCGCAACACAGACCAACGTACAGCGAGCTCCAGCGAGCCACCACGTGGCCCTGTTTAAGCGAGGCTGGCTGGTCGAGTCTACACTAATATTAGGGATGGTGTACATTTTGTCATGCCCCGCAAAAGTGGAACAGTGTTCCACTTAGGGGAGGGGTTTTTCGGTCAAGTTTTGGATGTTCCACTTTTCTGTGGGTCTAATATTTCATCTCGCGCGCTAAAACTTTCCATATCAGAATGCCACTATTTATTATTTAAATGTGGCACTAAAAAAAGATACATAGACACAGCAGATTTCACACATAAGTTAATGTTATGATTTACATTCCTGATATATAATGAATATCATTTTATGGCATATATGAGTAATATTTGAATAGATATCGCGAAACATGGGAAACATTCGAATATGGCACACATCTGATGTTTCCATTTTTGGGGGGATGGGGGGGATAAAAAAAGAGAACACTGTTCTACTTTTGCGGAGCGTGACAAAATGTACATCATCCCTTAAGTTGTTCTTAGTACGTCCAGTGTTCGCATGTGTCCTTCCTCTCTCTCACTCTCTACCGCAGCACTGGTGTGAGGCCACTCGTGTAACCCTACAGGTTTGCCGCTGTTCACACACCCAACACAATGCAACCAACAAATGTGTACACAATGCAACCAGCAAATGTGTTAAATGTCTACCCTGTCAGTGTTATAATCCCCTGGTTTTCTTCAAGTTAATTATTACATTTATACATAATATTTAGTGTACATACAACTCATTACAACTGGATATTCATACAATGAAACAGACTTTCATATGGTATCCGCATTTGTCACACTTGAACGCCAATATCTCATGACGCTCTAACCAAGTGCGGCTATCAAAAGTGGTGACACAGGAGTCAAAAAGGAGCAAGAACGTCAGTTCAATAGATAGAAAGAACACCACCAATGTTACCATACCTTACATTAACGACATATCCAAAAAATTAAGAAGACTTTTTCAGTCTCATAACATCTCACCAGTTTCAAGCCCTACACTACCCTGAGGCAGAAATTATTACACCATAGGGACAAAATCAAGAAAGAAATAAGATCCAACATTGAATAAAGACTGAATTGTAAGGACCCCCAATGTAATAACTCCTGTATTGGAGAAACTAGCCAACCATTGAAAGAAAGGTTTAAACAACACAAGAGAGCCAGCGCTAGTGGGTACTCTTCTGCGATCTCATGGATCTACCATCATATTCAGCAACACCAAGGAATTCATTCAGCATGGAAACAACCATGTGGGAAACAACATACATCCTGGACAGAGAACCAAGGTGGTTTGCACGGGGCGTAAGAGAGGCAATCTATGACAGACTTCATCAAGATTTCTTAAACAAGATTTCAAGATTTCTTAAACAGAAAAGGGGGACTTAGAGTGGAGCTCTTTTAAGCGTGGGACCCAGCCCTGGCAGAGCAGCACCCACGTAACGCCGCCCATCTTGGGGTTACGTCATTACGTCACAACACTGAAAAAATATGGCGGATGCCATATTAAACGTCTGTTTCATAGTCCTGGATGTCTAATCTTCACGTTATTCATTATTACATGGTTTTATGTATTACATTATTTCATTTTGTCATTTGTGTTAGGATTTCACAATACCTTGTTAAACTGGAGTCAGACAATCCCGAAAAAGGTCTTGTCCCGAATGATTGAAAAAAAAAAATGTCCCATGACCTCTATTCATAAAAAGTCCGCCCGTCTTATTATACAACCGAGGTAATTTAAATTCATGCCTTTCAGCAGCTGATGTACATGTCCCATGCCCAACAATGAAAAATCACCATACTTTGCAAAAAATGAAACCTTCCCCCCTACCAAATGCACCGGTCCCCCTTCCTGGTAAATATTGCACCGTCCCTTATGATTTCACATTACCTTGTCAGACAATCCCGAATACTGAAACCGAATGAATAGACAAATCACCTCACACGCACGTCTTATTAAACAACGGGGGACTTAAATTCATGCCTTTCATGCTGATGTTTATTAATTCCCAATTACCATCTGAAAAAAAAATGAAATCTTCCTACTACTAGTATACCTGCATCATTGTTCTTTCCAGGAAGCGCCGTGGGAGCCGTCGCTACCGGTAAGTCCTCGGGCACCAACGGTAGGGATGTGAAGAGGGCAAAGCTAGGACAGCAGCAGCAGAAGCAGCAGCAACAACAGCGTAAGCAGCTGAAGCAGCAGAAGCAGCAGAAGCAGCAGCCACAGCAGCAGAAACAACATCTACAGGAGCAGCAGGCTGGCAGGGGCAGGGTGTGCTTCGATTTTGATACAGGCAAGGTGAGGCTGCGGGAGGTGGGCAAGGGAGGGTGCGATACGGCCAGCTTAGAGATGAGAGAGGGCCAGAGTGTGGCGAGGACACGGCATGATGGCAGGATGGAGACAGAACTGACCAATGGCGCTGTGTCCACGGTGTGATGCCTTTGAATAAATATAAGAAGGAAAGGTGCAGTTTGATTTTTAATGAGGGTGTGGTAGGATCCGGCTCATTGGTAGCGAGGTGATGGGGTGTTGATATGGGAAAGAATTTGGTGACAAGCTGAAGGAAGGTGGAGCGTGGTACCATTAGTACGGTGCAAGATACATATGAGAATATGAATTTCTAAGGCTTTCTTCAGAGTAACTGCTTATAGATAGGAGAGTGAGATGTCAAGAGCAAGTTTCAAACTGTCTTAGTAGATACTACAGAATTGGAATGGTAAACTGCATGTGGTCCTATTGTAGATGTATATAGTTTTTCATCTCATCATGCAATATTGAATAAGTAGTTCAAGTTTCTAAATTTTATGAAGTTTTTATAGTTACTGAAACTAGTTTCAAGCCAATGCGATAAAAACTTTATAAAAGTTAGAAACTATTTGGAATAGCATGGTAAGAAGAAACAATATACATTCACAATGAATGCACATTGATCTAATGACTGCATGTACAAATGGTGTGGTGTATAGTGTATGGTGCAAATGACAAGTAGATATAATATGTTGAACCGGTGAGTTCTTCAAGGATTTTCTTGGAGTGAGTGACTCTTTTAACTCAGTGACCAATGTAAGGCCGACACAGTGTGGTCATGCATGGCCAAGTAATTGCAATGGCTCATGAACCAATCACAAAAGCACAACCTTGGCATGGCCTCAATCTATGTTGATGGCATAATACTTAATGTAACTCTGAAATCTCAGTGTTAAGCTTAAGACGGGTTGTTATTTTCACAATTGTCACATTCATTTGTCTGGTTTCTAGTTCAAACTTGCTGAAATAAATACTCAACTTCAATTTGTTTTATACATATTTTATTTAGTGCTGTTCAACAGTTCATATAGAATTCCCCACTGTCAAGTGATGTACATGTACATAATGACAATTATCACTAACATGATCTAAAGCCTCAGAAAACATGACACTCAAATAGAGCTGTTCAAAATCAAGTGAGTGTTTCCACAAACGTACAAGAGAATGATGCTGGAATGATTTTTATAAACATTTGGTATAGGAGGTGATTTTTTCAATATCAATATGCTAATAAAGTATATCAGCAGTTACAGTTAAGATACAATGATATTTAAGCTATATCTTATTCAAAATATTTATACAGTATCCTGAACAATCGAAAGTTACAAAATTGTGCATTTGTGAAAACACTCGTGTTGTTTAAAAGCAAGAATCACTAGTGTTCTGTTGTAGCCTCTAGAAAAGCGCAAAGTAGCACATGAAGAGATTCAGGTGAAATTCAAACGGTGCCCCACTGTAATAATATTTATTACCAAACCTCATCTTTGTGGGCATATGGCAGGGATCCATCTAACTTTAGTTTAAGTAGAATTTGAATTCTTAGTGACGATTTAATATTATTTCAATTTATGCATTCACCTCTCCAAGTGATGCGTCTCTTAGCCTCTACCATAGTACTAGGTGGTAGTTAGAGCACTTGTAATAACTTGGATGTCCAAAAATAATAGTCACACATGCTTTGTGAGTGTATGCTTTACAGAAATACATTTGGAACCTGCCAAGGCAGAATTTCTTTTCTGTCCAGGCAATGGAAAGTTTCCATGATTAACAAATTGTCAGACTAGAATAGCAGGGGGCGACATGCTGACTCGACTAGATATTTGTCATATAAAATCACATAGCTAAATAAATACAGTATTATTGCATTAAATGTGGACACTGCATGTCTGCATAACAATATGAAATACTATATAATAGTTGATACTCACAGTTGCTTGCAAACACATATATCATAGAAACATTCATACTGACAATCAAGTGTGTGAAGTAGACCTATAACACAGCAAATAAGAAAACAGATGCATGTCTATCAAATAGTTCATAGTTACTCACTCTTCGATACAACCTTTTCTATATGGACAGTTTCAACAAAAAAAAAAAAAAAAACAACGGCTTGCTCAAGTGGTTACCATTCACCCAGTGTGCACTGTACATGTACATGGCTCAAAATGAGTTTAAACTGGACCATTGTGGCAATTTCTGTAAAGCAAGCCAGTGATTGGTCACAATGAAAAAGGAAGTATTAAGTTCAACATTATGTTTACAAGAGATTGCCATACATCATGTACTTGTCCATGCATAGATACCTCATTGGTTACTTAGCAGACATTATAAAAAATAACACAACCGGTAATAAACCTTCCCTGAATTATATAATCAACATAGTGGCGTATCTAGGATCCATTCTCTTGTGCTGAGTATCAACAGTCTCCACATAACAAGAGCGTAACCAGTAGACATACTCCAGACTAAGTTAACCATTGTATACAATACAGTGTAGTTTCTGGCTGTACAAGTTCATTCAATATATACACCTGTTGAATAGTCTCATGTCCACGCCAATGTCTAATGTTTGTGTAAACCTATTATTTTATCAGTTCAAACCACTCCAGTGATAAAAACTAACTTATAAATCACACAACAAGCAATATACATGTACATGTAGATCGCATGCATTAATGCTTAAAATCACAAAACTCTTAACAACCAAATTGGATAAGTTACCTTTTACCGTACATGTTGGTGTACCTTAAAAATTCACAGCTGTATAAATGACCAAAGAAACAAACACTAAACTAATTATTTTAGCTTTATGGTTAAGGTAGTACGCCATGTGTAATAATTGAAAAGTGTGTTTTTGTGAATTTGTATTTAAATGTATACTGAATAAAACCGGTACATTTTGGACTTCCTCTGGGTTCCTCACATCACAAGAGTTTCACGATGTGTCTGACGAAATTTAACTGTCATCCTCACAAAGATGTCCTAAGTATTGTGCAGTATCTAGTACATGAAACGTCTGCTATATATAAGCAATTAAAATTAAGTAATCATATAATACCGAGTATAATCTGAACTTTTATGTTTTATGAAGCACTATTACGCTACTATTAGCCCCAATGATAAAGGGTGTCTATAGGTAAACGTCATAAATGTGAAAAACAATAACAGCCCAAAATATCATAGCCAGACAACCTGTTATCTTAGTCTGTTTATACTTAGACAGTAGCTTTCAATCACCGAGATAGTCTTTATCGTAGAGGTCACTATTTATCTTGTACTAAAACTTGTTCTTGATTATGGCTAAATGTGCACATCTTTTACGTTCAAAACATCCCCATTGACGTATACAGTGATCATATATAGTTGAATAAAAGCCACTGAAAAGTGGTAACCTATAGAGTGTTTCATGTTATGGCCTATCAACTGTTGTGTAGCAGTGAAACCCTTGGAAATGAACAATCTATATGATGCATATTGTTACAAAATGGCTGATTCTAAATTACACATGTCGACTATGGCAACTTTAATAGTACAAAATCACGTTTCATTAGTTGTTGGTTTACTTCAGTCAATAAAACAAATCACAACCCATTTTATGACACTGCTCTGGTGGCAGTTCAAATATTTAACACCAATAAACATATATTGAAAAAGACTATCACAGCAAAATTAATGCAAACATACTTGTTCATATTAGAATGTGACTTTAGAGCCAATTGTGACCCTGACTCATTATACGTTTGTATATGCTCGCAATATTAGCAACTGTGTAAATCAAAATAATTACACCCCGTTTTGTGCTTACTTCACTGATGAGCGCGAGCGCTGTCGTTATTGAGTTTACAAATGATTTATACGCATAAAACGGATGTTGTATTTATATACTTTACACAATCGTAGCAACCACAACTTTAGTTTCATTCATTTCCAAATCTGTATTTTCTATTCGTACGGCATGCTTGTACACATGATTTTGAATTGGAATGATATTACATTAAAACTGTATTTAAATTGTATCAAAATGTCATAGTAAAATTTCTTGAAAACAAAATGTAAATTAAACCATGTATTAAAAGGTAAGAAATAGTTTATACCATACTGTACAGCAATGCAATGAACATAGGTAGGCGGAAAATAGTGAATAATTAATTTGTCAGAGAATCAGTGAGTCACATTTTAAAAACATAGCAAAAACAATAACAAAAAATATAAAATTCTTATGCTCTAAGACATTTGGACGTGTACGGCACACTTGTTGCTGTATAACACCATGCCTTATAAGTAGTTCAGCAAACATTGCATCGAACTCTACTGACGTCACTACTATATATACCCGCTAGTGATGCCCTGAATCCAACCAGCATTAAATCTGTCTATACTTTTCTCCTACAGAGTTCATTGGTAAAAAAAATCCACATGTTAATAAAATGCATCAAATAGCTGCTAGCATTATCAATAATACAAGCCACATACATTATATATTGTACAAAACACGTATAGCAGATTCAAGTAACTTCTTTGGAAAGTGATAAGATTTTGATATAACTGACTTCCTTGTCTCATAAACGTGTCAACTCAATTCAAAACGCCCAAATATGCACATATAATTGAAATTGGACAATTAGGTCTCATAAAGACATTGAAAATTTTAGCACTACATGAAATCTAATGATATCTGTATTCAAATGTACACTTAAACGTGTCTTCAACAAATCATGGATCCTTTACAACATGGGAGACTGCCCAAAACTCTATATTTAACACACTGAGAATGCTCACAGTCTATATAGATCTACAAAGTACGCACATACACAGTGTGTGTCTAATAACATTGTTAGAATCTCTGTCTTATCAAACTATCGAATTGCTCTAGAATCTGCTCTAGAATGTCGATGTGTGCTGGTGATATGTATCATTCGAGCTAGCAAAGGTGATTAAGCATCATATCACTAGGCTCACACTGGTGTGGAAGTGTTTACATGAGTAACTACTCTTGGTAATGAGCCAAACAATCACATGCCGATAACGGCCGGTTCGCGCCGTGTACCTTCATCATCGCGTGATATACACATTGACCCAGTAGCTGCTAGCCAATACAGCGCAACTTTGCTCACTTCATACCTCAAAGTTTGCTCTCTGGTTGACGCCAATTGTTGCACAAGTTGTTTCTTCTGTGATAGTTAAATTATATGTGGTTTGTAGCTGGATGCAGTACAGCCGTGTTTTGTGCCGTGCAGCGGCATCAAATCTAGTGCTGTACTGAAGAGAAATACTGAAGAACACTGTACTTTATATTGGACGTCTGGTAGTTCAAGTAGATACTGCAGAACACTACAGTATCACAACGAAACTAGATACTGCATACTGCAGAACGCCAGAATATCCCACGACGGACGTATCATTGGACGTAAAACGTGCGAATGCATAAGTATTCACGCCATAATAGCGTACATCGCACGTCGGACGTCAATGTTCGAACACAGACGGGCGTTTGACGGGACTGGGCGTGTTCTGGCCGCTCTGCGTCACACTAGTGCTGGCCCGGTGGCCCGTGGCTGCTGTAGTCGCCTTGAGAGCGTCTGTCTCGGGCCCTGACTCGGCCCCTCGTGGCCCGCAGCAGCAACACGACCGCCCGGGCAGCCCGGCCGAGGCGCGATGGTCGCAGCAGAAGCAGCGCTCGCCGCACCACCGCGTGCACCGGTTACTGGAATAGGGACGCCAGCATGGTTATGGTCACTGAACAGGTGGCTGTTATCATGGAAAGGTTATTAGTGAACATAGAGAAATGTTCACAGCAGATGGCAATGTGTATGTATGTTAATGGCAAGTTAGTGTGACAGTTCAAACAAATTTGGTAACACTCAGATTGTTCAATGGTTAATGATGAATACGAAGTAAGAAACATGCCTTGTGAGAAGTCACACAATATACCTTGAGAGAAGACGCTGAGGACCATGTTTACAAAAAATTGTAGATGACACTACAGTAGTCTACATTGGAACACTATTAGTACGGAGTTGGGAGTCTCCTGAAAGTGTTCCTGTAGTCCTTGTAGAAGAAGTCCTTGTAGAATAAGGTATGACATTACGTTACCATACTTTGTCACATGACCGTATATTCTGACACTATAGTACCTTGGTATATTACAGTACATTTGAATACTACACTACCCAGTAAGTTGTTGACCCTACAGTACCTAGCAATTCTGTGACCCTCCAATACCTACTGGCTTCGCGAACCCACAATACCCAGGAACTCAGTGACCCTAGTGAGTTAATGACCCCACAGTACCATGTGACCTCTGACCCCACAGTATCTGGTGACTGTACAGTACCTTGTGAGGAGGCGCTTGAAGGCGTTCCTGAAGTCCCTGTTGAAGAAGGCGTAGATGAGCGGGTTGAGCGCCGAGTTGAAGTAGCCCACCCAGAAGAGCACGGAGATGAGCGTGGGCGGCGTGTAGCACGCCTCGCCGCACATCGTCGTCGTCACGTACCTACAACACGGTCAGTGCAGCAGTCACTAAGACATGCCATATCCCTCATCTAACATCTTCACGTGAGAAGGGAGTCAGGTTAAGAAACAAATGATGGATGATACCTAAAAGCTTGCTTGGCCATGCTCATATGACTGGGTTCACCCTAGTATACAAATTTGGTATCCTTCGCACTCATCTGATATTCTATATGCAACAATGTATCAATATTGTAGTTTTTAGACTAGCCAATTAATCAATGGGATGGAATGAAACGAATGAAATAGGGAAGAATCAACCCACAGGATGCATATAACTTTAGCAAAACTTGATGCATACCATAGAAAAAATGGCAGCCAGCAGCACAGGAAGGCGCCCATGATGATGCCCAGCGTCTTGGCCGCCTTGTGCTCCCGCTTCATCTTACGACGGTCCTGGTGTGAAAACAGCAACCAGGTCAATCATTAGTACATAAACTTAATTAAACAGATGTAATATAAAACGAGCATAATTAACATTAAATATATGTACTGAGCAACACTGCCAATGAAAAGGTTTGAAAGACTTTGGCTTGTTTTGAGTATTGAATGACAATTCTAAGGATAATAAATCAAATAAGTATTGAATAAACTTTTTACACGAATTCTCAATATGACTTCTACTGCTCATCATCAAATCAGTTTCACAACAATATCAAACCTAGGGTTAGGTAGTCAATTTATATGCATATATTTTCAAAACATTACTCAGCACCCAGACCACCTGAACATGTGAGATAAACAAACAATCAACAGTTAGTGCTGCATCTTTCCCACATTCTAACAGTGATGATTGACAACTGAAATAAAATCATTATGATGATTTGATCGGCTTTTAATGGCCTTCAGAAATGTTTCACGTAAACGTAAGAGTTATTTTCTATAATTTTTTACTTGACTACTAAGCCTAAAATGCATGTAGATGAAGAGGATGTATTCTGCTATCAAGTGAGAATTGAACATAAGAAAACATTCAAAATATGGCTTAAGCTTCCAAGGTGTTACCTGTGAGAGCCTCTGGTTCTCAGCTGCGGCATACGAGCCGTTGCGGTTGCGGTCCGTGCCCGGGGTCGTGTGACCATTTGATGTGGCTGAAGAACCGCGGTGCTTGCTTGATGATGTCAGCTGCTCCATCGAGTGGCCTGGAGAAGGAAAGAGGAGAGTTAGTGCATACTCGGACACTGGTTATGCGACCAGAATTATTGATACTACCATAGACTTCAATTTCAAACATTGTGTGATATTTGGGGGCTCGTCCGGGATACCATTAAGTGATTTCTTTTAAGCACGATCACCTCCTGAAAGGAGGGAGGTCGTATTGGATCAGTTACAAGCATAGCCCATCAACTACAAACATTGGGACTCAGTGGTTGTGCTTTGAAGCCATATTGACTGGGCCAATTCAAATGAACAGTATGTAGTAATATCAAAATGAATTGATTTATATAGATACACAAGGCAAGACAACTCGGTCAAAAGCTTATTGGATTGAATGCGGAGTGAAAAATACAAAACATTTTGCCAATCTAGAAAAAAAGAAGTACAATGTTAAACATATAAAAACATTAATTACAGATGATAAAATATGAACAAATGAAAAAGATATTTTGAACGAGGATAAACATTTTTATGAAAATTAATATAAATCAAAGGGTGTAGACAAAACGAGCCAAGAGGTTTTCTTTGTAACTTGTGATAATCCCAAACTTTCTCATGCACAAAAAGAGTCACTAGAGCAACCAACTCTGTTGATGAAGTCTCAAAAGCAGCTAAAAGTATGAAAAGATTGAAAAAAACACACACACCTGGCTCTGATGGTTTAACTACAAATTTTTACAAATTCTTTTAGGGAAATCTCAAACATCTTGTTTTTGAAAGCATTATGTATGCCTACACTTAAGTGGAACTATAAAATGATAACTAATAAAGTTTTGTCATTACGTTTAGAAAAGGTTTTATCTTTCATAATATCTAATGACCAAGTTGGTTGCTTGAAAGAACTTTTCATTGGTCAAAATGCAATGTATATTATTGATATTATCAGCTACCTTAAACTCAATGAATAGTATGGTCTTATTGGTTTTCTCGATTTTGAGAAAGCATTACACAGCTTAGAATGGAGTTTTATTCTTAAAACTCTAAACGTATTCAATTTTGGCCAAAATATTGTACATTGGACAAAAATTGTTTACAATGACATTACCTTATGTGTAACCAACAATGGTTTCGCAAGAGACATTTTCAAGCTACATAGGGGAATAAGACAGAGATGTCCACTGTCAGCATAACTTTTTTATCTTAGCTGTGGAAATTCTCCCTCAAATATATAAAAAGTAAAATATCAAAGGAATTACAATTGGACAACATGAATGTAAATTTACTCAAATGGCAGATAATACGACCGTTTTCAATGAAAACAATGAAAAAAACTGAAATTATGTTGCTATACATAAAAGGTCATTGTAAAAAGAATTTGGAGCTAAAGTGGACAGAAAGTAATGTTAAATTTAGCTCTCGGCATTTCATTCTTATCTCTTTTGATAGAAAAGAAATAGTAATCCAAAATCTGGAATAATTTAGAAAAGATGAAATCTTGCCTGAAATTGTGGTAACAGAGAGATCTTCTCTGAAAGGCAAAATTTTTGTCGTTAAAAGTTTTGCCATATAGATATTATTACGTTATTATCATGTATTATTATTATGTATGTATGTAGGAGTAATGGTGGGTTGGATTAAATAAAAGAAAATTATTTAAATATATATAAATGTATATTTATGGTGTGGGAATACAAAGATGATTGGACATCGCCAAATGGCATTTTTTCTACATTAGACTATGTTGAGATTTCCCACACAACAAACATTAAAAATAAATAGAAATAATTAAATATATCAGAACAAACTTCCATACCAATGTGCATCACTTCAGAATATTTACCTTTCATGTGTGTGAGTGCGTGTATCTGTTTCTCCTGGCGACGTGCCTCACGGTAGATCATCACATAGGTGAACACCATGATGGAACAGGGTATCCAGAAAGAGATGGACGATGAGATGGCCGCGTAGATCTTGTTCACCTAAAACACATGCAGACAGTGAGTGGTTCGAAAGTTAGATATGGGCTGCTCTGCTCTGTACATGTATATGAGAGGATATCAACAGGCAAGAGAGCTCTGACAGTTATAGCCAGTGTAGTAGATTGTCTTGTGATAGTAGCATTAACCAAACATACAATGGAGTGTCTCACCTCAAATGTGCACTGGTCCGGGTTATTGTCCAGGATCTCCTGCTGTTTCTCTGTCGTGTACCTGAAGTAAGCAACCGAGGAACAATATACAATTGCAGACTCACACAAACAATAGCAACTTATTTCAGTATAGTTTGGGGAGGAGACTTTATCTATGTTGATGCACAATGCCTGGAACATTATACTTAATGTATACTTTGGATTTGACATTGTAATGTTTTGGAATAAGATAATTTGACCCTTTAAGAAACACCAATGAAGCTTTATCCCTAAATATCACTATATCACTAGTAGGTCTCTACAATTAAAATAGCAGAATATTACCCTAGACTTGGTAAGTATCGTACCAACGTGTATATATGGATATTATCAGTACTAGACTACGTATCAGTCACAGACAAGCACTACACTCACCATCCCAAATGTATGGGTATGTGTGAGATGAGGGCACTCGCCACCCACACTGCGGCAAGCATGAGCGCCGCGCGCCGCTTCGTCATCTTGGTCTCGTAGTGGAATGGATCCATGATGGCGATGTACCGATCCATGCTGGAAGTAGAGAGAAGCATATGGTCTGAGACAGGGAGACACAGGTAGGCAAGGTTGTAGAATAGTATCTGTAATTACGACCACCTATTTAAAGAGAACACCTATATAGTAAAACCATTTTTCACTGTTAAATACTTCAAATAAAGATCAACATGAACTTCCATAATGAGGCCACCTTCCTTTTGAGGCTATTTCAGGGGTTGTATTATTAGAGAGGTTCTATAATAGGTAAAGACATATACAGGGAACAGTCTGCACGTGTATGCTCTATTGTAGAGAGAGGCAGTGTTTGAGTCATACCCACAGGCCGTCAGCAACCTAACATTCTAATTGCCACATTACACTGGCTGCTGGTTATGGGTACCTGTATCTAAGCTTTTTGTTTTGAAAGTACTTTCTGGCAGTATGTTTCGTTCAATCCATTTTGGTCTTGTGGTTAAATACACCCTTGTGCTCTTTCAACGTTCTATATTATGGCCATGTTGTAAATCTTGGGCAAACTTTATTGGTACCTGGTTCCGATATGTGAAATGCTCTTGGCTGCCAGTCTAAAAAAAGCTTCACCGTAAGTGAAGATCAGTATTTATAATGTTGATTTTGCTGTATTCCTGTAGACAACTGAACTCTTGTCCTGTTCACAAGTCTATAGTCAAGTAGTATTATGGCAATAAGTTTATTCTGAGAAATAATGAGATATTTTAATGTTGAATTCATTCCACTTTTATCGTTAGATTCAATTGCTATGCACATGTCTACATGAATTTGAAGTACGTTAAGTCTATACTTTAATCTTAAAATAAACGTAAATCCTTTACTTACTACTTAAATTTTGGCGAAAGGAAAAACAGGATAGTTAAACCTGAGACCTTGCAATATAAAAACTATTTGTTTGCACGGTTGTACATCTATTTTACAGTGCCCGGCTAACCTTGTAAGATAGAGGTGACTGGCGAAGTGGGCAAAGTGTTGTGAACCTATAGATCTACTACATGTACTTGATTTTCAACAACAGTACAATACAAGGTCATTTCTACACCTCCCCGTGCCAGACGCCGAATTCTTAGTTCCCTATTGATGCCAAAGGCGACTATTTCTGACAGCACTTTAAAAACTCATGTCTTTATTAAGATATTAATTTGTGATGAATCATTCCATGAAATAATAAGGGCTATGCATCCAGTCAACACGATTAATTTTCAATCTTGCTTAAGTCAGAATGTATGTGATAAGCCCAAAGTTCGTGACCAGCAACGTGGCGAAGCCCTCTACTGATCATACCACACCACAGCAGGTGCACTGCTATGACCGTAATGGCACCATAATAGACATTCTAACCAACGAGCAGATCAAGATTTTGGGGAAATGTGTGAGTGCGGGACGCAGGGAGGGGGGGGGGTTGAGAAAAAACCACAGTATTTCATGGATTTCGTGCACGCAAAAGCTCGTGGAGATGCAAAAATAACTAACAAAAGCACAACATTGATTTTTTTGCGGGGGTGGATGGAGGTGGGTGGAGGAAACAGAAAGCTGATGGTGGTTTGCGTGTGCATGTGTGTTTTGCGTGTGTGTACACGTGCGTGCGTGCGTGCACATACCTGATGCAGCAGATGTGCAGCAGGCTGGCGGTGGAGAAGAGCACGTCGTTGGCGTTGAACACGTCACACATGGCGGCCGAGAACACCCAGCGCCCGGCGATCTCGTTGGCCGCGTTGAAGGGCATCACCACGATGGCCACGAGCAGGTCGGCGAAGGCGAGCGACACGATGAACGAGTTGGCCAGGATGCGCAGCCGCTGCACCTACACAGACAGCACGGGTGTAATGTAGTAGTGCACGCCTTTGTGTTACGACCACTGGAGTAGGGCTGGGGCCAAGTGACCTTTATTAGATTGAGATGTGGTCTTTTTGGATTGTAGTGCAGGTCTCTTTCAATGCATGTTTGGGAAAGAAGTATTGGTTTGATTATGGGTGTGGTGTGATTATAGAGGTGGCTTTAGTTGGCGGCTTTACTGTGTATTTAAGTAGGATCATTCAGTCACCCTGGGGAGGGGTCAGAGATGGAATGAGGTTGAGATCAGGCCGACCCGTGCATACTAAACTACACTACACTACACTACACTATACTATACTATACTATACTATACTATACTGTACTGTACTATACTATATGTGTATACCGTAGGCAAAGCAGAGAAAACACTCCTTGTCAGATTCAAGATTTGACATTATCTAACATGTTTGCCAATTGCATTTGACGTAGTTTAACGTTGCACAAAACACTAAATGCTACAAAAATAAGATTTATCAAGGCAAATAAATCCACTGAGAAAATTAAATGAAGAATGAAGGCAAAACTACCTCAATCTTAGTACAGTGTATGCAGTTACAAACTAGATCAAACGTGCTCAGAGAGCACAGCGTCGTTAGAGCAACATTGACCCACGGACAATAAAGATGTTTGCTTTGCAATCAAAGCAGAAAAAAGTCTTACTTGATGCGTGCCTCATCCTATGTCTATGTTATTGGCATTGGGTTGCAGGTGCTTTCTAAACATGGCTAAAGTAAATATCGCTTGCCCATGAGTCGACATTAATATGGTAAAGCTGTGCTCTCTGATCACTTTTATTCCAATATAACCTCTATGCCAATTTGATGGTTATGTTTTGAACAGTATTGAAACTAGTGTGAAAAAATAGAAAGATAATAATTAAAATGGCCCTCTGAAAGGTAAACTCTAATTGGCAAAGTGCCAAAATTGGATATAGTTCATTTTCAGTTGGTATATAAGCATTGTACAAAGTTTGAATGCTTTTTCACAAGGATCAACAAAACTATTGCAGAAAATGTTGAAAATGGATCCAAAATGGCACTATGGAAAGCACACTTTAATTGTCAAAGTGCCCAAAATCGATTCACTTTGGTGTCGCGTCATGCCAAATAGTTATCAAATCGGGCGAAGCGTAAAAGCTCTAGCTTGTCGAGACAAACATACATACATACATACATAGTTACAAACGAACAAAACACAAGGCTTTCGCTTCAGCTGCTGAAGCGACGCAATAACCAACCACGAAAAACATGTATCACTACGGGTAAAAGTATCTCGGGTTACCTACCTTGAGCACGGCCAGTATGGTCAGCACGTTGCCGAAGACCGCACTGACCATGATGGTGATCATCGCGAGAGACTTGAACACCAGACCTGCTGTCACCCCGGCCGAGGGCACGGATCCAATCGTGTCGTTGCCCGGCCACGACTCGTTGCCAGGGTCCAGCAGGCTGCCATTGTAGTCCCACAGCGGGAACCCCCAGGGGTCCGTGCCCCCGGGGCCTGGCGTGGTGGAGGGCGTGAAAGAGGCGGCGTAAGCAGCAAGTCCCGGCATCACCCTAGTGCATCACACACACGCCTCAGTAGGTTCTGGTTCAGGTATAATAAGGCGCATTCACTTTAAAAGTTCATTAGTGACACATTTTCTGGGGTTTCCCTCTGGCGGTCGCCATGTAAATTGGTCATGTGACATTTAAAGGGCAAGTTAAAGACACGTGGTCTGTGTTTTTGTTTCGATTTTGGTGAGTATCCACGTGGGTGCACTTGCTTGAAACAAACCAATCATCACCTAGAGCACCTTGAAATAATTGCGTAGACCAATTGTAATATTGTTCCTGTATCTCTCAAAACGTGTGTATGGAACAATTTATCTTCATGGCATTTTGATCCAGGCGTAAGGCACGTTTTAAGCTAGTGATCCACGATAACAAGTACCAGGTTTATTGTCTAGCACTCGATTTTATTATCGGGCAAATGTAAATTTTGTTTCCTGCTATAAAAAATTAAACATAGTGTCATTGCAATAACATATTCCAAGTCACAGACAAATTTTCTTTCTGCATGAAAATATCCATCTGCCAAACAAAACTGTCAATCAATAATTATCTAGCCCAATCAGAAGTTATTTGAATCACACAGATGAATAATAATCCTTTTCTAAAAATCTCTGCGTGACACTAGATAACAAGATTTCTTTCTGTGAGCACTTGCCCAAAACCTGTCAATCATAGCCTGGAGCACCTGTCAATCATGACATTTTTGCGTAATCCCTTTTGCTATTGATCAGACATGACGTCACAGTGGCATCAAACATAGTATATCCCGCGGCGAATGTCGTCACAAGTCCCGCAGTTAATGTTGCCACGTTTACCACCAAATAGTGTCTGTTTTTATTCTCACATTAACTGGCGTAGTACATTTGCATGTATGTTGCTTTTGTTCCTGTTTTATACTACTCAGTCTAGTGGTTTCACTACAAGGTCGTCTGCTAGTGGTGCTGAAATTGTTCGTCTGCCATCTTTCTGCGAAAACTGCCCTAGAGATAAAATACACACAGTTAGAGTACAACCGATTGATTGCAATGGACATGCTGTTTCCATTGTAAAATTGCATCTTCTGCTGCGAATTGCCCGCAAGTTTTGAAGCGACATTTCTGACCAATGCTGGGAATGAAATAGCTATTACCTATGCTCTGACTCTTTATGATTTTTGAAACTGTCGTATTTACATATTGCCTATTTGCAACCAACTTGGTCGTTGTCAGAAAGTAAATACAATGACTTTATAAACAATGTGTAAGCGCAGTTATTCTTAAAACGTGTTCCCAACTGTGATAAATCACACTTCATTGCCAAGTTGGTGTTTTACCCCCATCTGGACCGGTCTACCAAACTGTACTATCATGTTGCCATTTTGACCATGGACCGCGTGGGTAAGGACATCGTTGGTCACAGAAATCCTGGATCTGCCACTGCACTAGCTTCCATAATCGAACATCCATAAAACACAAACCACTGTATCAAAACTAAGTGGTCTTGTAATCAACTCAACTATTATACATAGACGCCCCCCCCCCTCCCCCCAGCTACGTCTGTCAGCTTCTGCTTTTTATTGCATGATCACGATTGATGATGTTGACTTCTGCGCACATAAGCTGTCCATAACAGTAATAAAACCATGAAACTAAAGTCATTAACATGCTACTAGAAGTGGCAGATGCTGGCAGAACAAGCAGAAACGTGTATCCCGTGAGACAGTCTGTAGTATCCTGTTTTAGCATCCTCGTTATCACACGTGAGCGTGATATTGAATAACAGTCATAATGAGTCCTGCTCATACCATATATGGGGCTCAATATCAATAACTGGCGCGAGTTCCCCTTATCACTGATGCTTTTCTCCTCATTAGTAACATATACTAGAAGACATTTGTGAGAATGCATTCTCAGACGAAGAGGTCACATTAATACGGTGGTTAAAAGCAGATAGGGGGAGGCGCAGAGGTTGTATTGATACGAATGGACATGCATGTAGGCATATGTAGGAAGCGCAGTGGACTCTCCCCACAGTTTTGCACCGAACTATTTCATTTTCATGGCTTTTGTGGGATGTCCACGATGAATCGCATGTACGAAACTCAAGAGATATCAAAATTGCAGCGCCCCCCCCCCAAAAAAAAAAAAAAAAAAACACCATTTACAAAAATAAGTGGATCAGCCAGTGTTGTTTTTATGGACATGGATGATATATTGATAAATATTTGGCTGGGTAGGACTGAAAATCCAATTACCAAAATTCAAACGAAAACTTGAACAACACAGATAAATGATACCTTTTGGAACCAGAGATAGGTCTTTGTCATTGACAGTCTGGTCATAGATTTCCATCTGATCCCAAAATGCATTATTTATCTCTGTTTGTGTAAATACTGGAACCCACGATAAGCACACCCATTGAGCTTACATTAACTATGTGCCAGCTTATTGTTTTGTATCCTTTTCAGATATTGTGTTCTTGGTAATATTTGCGTCAAGCATATTAGGCGTGTCAGACCATGAACATGAGATTTAGCGGCTTTTATAATTGCTCATTAGAATCACAAAAGGTCGCATGTTCATTATGTTCATTATTCTACCGTTCCAGCCCATGGTTCTGTATAGATGGAGTAATACAATAGACCTTACGTTCTCTTTAAATCTTTGCATATTTGCTCATAGAAAACTAAGTACAGTGTACGACCGTATCTATCATCTTCCGTTTCATAGTGCACATCTACTTTGGTCTCCATGTCTAAATGGTAACAAAGTTTTATGTCATCTACTAAAAGCTTATGGCTCTTTACCTCAAATGCAGTTTCTCTTTCATTGGTATATACATCTTCTAGATTAGAGTATGAAAAATACCATTTCAATAAAAAATGGATTTTCAACTACATGCACAGTCTGCAGAAGCTCTTGTAGAATAGTATGGCCATGGTCAGAGTGTCCCGAACATTGAACACAAATAAGTCATGCTATTGTAGCCCTTTGTTTGATCACAGGGTAGTCCTATACTTTTAACATACATTTCTGATCTGCTACAATATCATACAGCTGTCATGGATATTCATGACTGTCATACTGGAGGTTAAAGCTTTATCCTGCCAATTATGCTTTCCATAGATACATGTACCTCAATGCAGCACATATAATTCCATTTAGCTCATCACAGTATCACAATAACACTAAAACAATGCATCCAGATCATATATAAAGAGGTGGACCCCACCATCAATTAAGCGGCCACCTCTCTACTAAGACCACTTGAGACCCGCCGCGGGGGTCTCAATAGAGAGTTTCCACTGTACGTGGACAAACATATTGATCCACAATCGGTAAGTACATCAAATAGTATACATGTAGAATCCTTGAGCATAATCCCAAAGGTACTGTAATTATGTAACACTGCCTGCTGTAATCCCGCAAGTATACATCCCTCTCAGTCAGATTCACCTGTAGAGACTCTACTTCCGGCGGTGGCCTGCTAATCCGGGCGGCGGCGATAATCCCCTTTGATGATGAGGTCAACCGCCGGGTAATTGTACGTGGGATGCGCAGATTGAGAGCAGGCCAGGTATTTACGGGGAGATGTGGTGAAGGCGGCATGCAGTTACAGGCTGCGGCTTGAGTTTGAATCACGGTGAGCATAGGTCTTATGCCATAGATTTATGGATTTTGGATGCATTTTAACTTCAAGGCCTCAAGGGTTTGAAGGATTTTTGATGGCGACTCCACGTCAGTTTCTGTGCTGCCACCTAAATGCAAGAGTCAATGATGCTGGTGCAGCCTATTTAGTGACATAGTGTGGATCGTTCGGAGGCACAGTGCTGCTACCCAAATACAGGAGGTTATGCTGCTGTTGCGCTGCTTACTTACAATAGGGATTTACCGGCAACCATATTACACTTTTTACATGTTGCTGGACTTAGATATCTTGGAATATGCTATATGCTTATTCACCTAGCTTAACATATATGTTTTACCCATCAATGCGATTTAAGCAAGTCACAACATAAACACCAATATAGAGTAGGTTATGTGTGCACTACGGTAGCAATATACTGTATGGTCCCCAGGGAGTTTGAGAAAGATATAGTGTGATAAGGATGCCAATGGCCTGGTGTAGACTTGGTGTGCATGTAGAGTCGCTAGAAAGCGGCAAAACTGTTCATTGCGACCGTAAATAAGCACCTTTATATTTACATTACACTGCCGCTATATATATGCAGTCTTTTTTGAAAGAATGTCAACACAATCTAGAAGTTGTAATGGCAGTGCATTTTATCTGTTCTCCTAAGCATACCCATTGATAGGCAGAGTTGTACTCAAGCAACATCTTTAAAACCTTAGGTGAGTAAAACTTAGTTTGCGCCAATTCAACCTTTCTCGTACATTCCTCTGCCAAGAATATTTCTCCGCCATTGACATAGCTGAAGACAGGGTTTTCAACATGGCACTTCCATTATGCGCCACCATCAAGTTGTCCAGGTGGGACTCAAACTCAAGGCCCCAAAGTTGGGAGGTTAGAATTATACCATAACCCCAAGCAAGGAGCTGTTCAGTGTGCACCATGCCTATCTCCCTAAAAATCACAAACACATTCCATACTAGGGCCCATGTTAGACAACTGCCAGGTTATTAAATGTGTGCAGTGAACAGCCGTGAAATTACTATATAGGTATAGTATATCTGGGTGCAAATAAACACTTGAGATACGTTTATGATACATTGACACTCATATAAAGTCAGGCCATTTGCACAGTGTCCGCCTGTAAGTCACATGCCTGACAAAACTCTGCAATAGTAGTGTAAATAAAATTGTCTTTTAGAGTAGGTAATTCTCTCATTTTATGTTGTATCTCCAGATGCTGAAAAAATCCACGTGTACTCGAATACATGCCCAAGCGTTCGTGCTTTTCAAACCGATCATATTTGTATTCATTTCTTCATGTCATCATCTTCAAGACTCCTTAAAAAACATTATGTGGTCTGTTCGTAGAGTTGGACCAAATTGGACGATGAACTGTACACATTAAGGCTTTTGCATCGATGGCATTGGTCTTTATATTAGTCAAGGGGGCAGGTAGTGAAACCATGCACACCTCTGGGAATTTTTGAAGACTAATATTTTTCTTTCTCATCTTTTTCAAACAACATAGAATATGTTGAAAACGCATGTTGTCAGAATGCTCACAAGAAGATATTCCCATTAACCGACTATGTTTATTTTTAGACAGCGGGCTATCACGTGTGCACTTCATATCAATTTGTTTGCTCTAAATATTGGGCTTTTGAAGGGAGTTTGTGATTTTCAAATAGGCACCTTTGATATGGCCGACTTTTCATTCTAGACATCATCACAACCAGAAATCAAAACCAATAATACCCGTCGTGTGTATTTAATCAATGAAAACTTAAGACACAGTGGAAACCTAACAGTCAGTGTACTACTAGCTTGTGCTCAGGGGCTATACTGTCCGATAGAACTTCCCACGAAGTCCACATTCATAACGAGACCACCTCCATAATGAGACCAGTTTTCGTGATCCCAGGCCTTGACAAAGCCACTGTTTCTAACCTTATGTAACATATCGCTAGAAGCGAGTCCTCTGGGTGATCTTTATTATCTTTCTTGCTCTCTACAATTGCGGCTACACACGAATCTCCACGAGTGATCCCGTTCATTGGTAGTAGTTAGTGCTCTTTCTCTCGTCCCCACGTCTATAACATTGTTATTTCTCACGCGATCTGTGCCATTTGTTTGGGCACACCCTCCCTGCTACGTGCTATTTTCGGCCAGTGCGACCGTGACCTCAACCGTGACTTTCTGGGACTGTACCAATGTAACATTTCCCTGATGGGGGAGAATTTGACAAGTTGTTTTGTATCTACGTTTGCGTCTTTAAGTACAACGGGAGTCAGTGAATTCACCAATTGGATCTTTTTAAAGAAATGGTTTCATCAATTTACATTTCATGCCATGTGGTACTAAATTGGAACCTGTTGGTGGTTGTGAAAGTTTGGGAGATAAGTAGAACATCCAAATCATACCACCTCTCGCTTCAGACCACCTCTATAGTAAGATCATTTCTCATGGTTCCAAACCATCATAAACCGACGAAAATGAACCTCCATACAGAGACCACCCCTTTAGTAAGACCACTTGTGGTCAGGGCCACGGCACGTGGTCATAGTTGAGAGGTTCTAATGGAGTATAGTAAATGTATACGAGCTATTATAAAGACGTATTTCATATGGCTATCTAAATGGCTTCAGTGATATATTGGTCTGGCTCTGCCAAAAATGGACTTTGGTAACATTTGTCAAAGTATAATCCGGATGGATGTTCCAATTAATCAACTGCAGTTATAGAATCCATGTGGGGATTCTCATTGTCTGAGTTTTATAGGTCTACCTAAAAATCTGACTGCCACCTACCTAGTGTCTGCAGTGATATCCCTGTAGCTTTAATACGTGTGTTCTATTCTGGTTCATTATAACTGTTCACGTTATCTAAACTCTATCATCATAGTAAGAACTTACATTAGATAAATTTGATTATGTAAACATTAATACTAAATCTAATGTATCTCCTGGTATGGTATCACATGGGTTAGAAAATATCATGACTCATCATTTATGTTTTTTCCTCTTCATATTCCTGTTGTTTGTCCAACGCAGCCACAATATCTATAGATCAAACTTGTATTGAACATCATTATGTCTAATAAGCTAATCTTAGAGAAGCTTTCCCTTCACCCAAATTCACAAGATGTTTATCAACCCCCTCTTATACCCATCCCCTATCATAAGACTTCTTCAAACATTACATTGTGTTCAATGCGCAAACTAAACCAACAGATACGCTCTACCACATGAAACAGAGAGATATCCAAATTGGAACATGTTAATTCTCTACCAAATAACAAGGCTAGTATATAACCAAGTTGTAATCTCAACAACCGCATTCCGCTGACCCCATTTACACAGATAACACTCACAACAGCAGAGATAAGCCCTGATCAACAATGGCCACAAACTGTCCATTGACACAAACCACCAATTCCCCAACACTGAACTGGCTTGAACTCCATTGGCCCATTTCATAGAGGGATAACACACCGGCATCTGACTACTATAATCCTTGACAAGAGCCGGGGGAATAAGCACAGTCCCCTCTCACCTAACACCACTCTTGACACGTGCATTTTGCCATCCTGTTACACACCACACTATGACACAAACACAATCATCCACACAGTCTGTACGTTATCCTTTCGACTGGTGTTGCTGCTGCTCTCATGACTTTGCTATCACAATCCTCTGACTGCGGCTCTATTCGCGATCTGGCGATATTAGGAGCTGACAGGAGCGTCGCATACACGCAGATACGTCGATCCATCCAGCTGCTGGGGTCCTTCAGTCCAGAATATGGAAGCCGATTCGCTGCTGGTGTCGTAGCCATTGTTAACTGGCACATTGTGTCTTTACATGTGTCTTGTTGGGAGGCATCATGACCTTTTGACCTATGCATTTTTAAGGTCTTTCCGCACAGGAACACTTGGGGATGAGCACTTCGTGACGGTGCGACTGGTGCTTATTAAAGCCGGGGGTCAGAAAATCCCGAACAGTGAAACAGAACTTTTGCTAATATTGCAACTATCATTATTTATCACATTGGCTCATCACAGAAGCATTCTCAAAGGCAATTTAATCAGTTTAACAAGCATTTCTCGTCTCTTACACCACAGCAAACAATACACCGATAAACACTCGCGACAGTGAGACAGGGGCGGCGATCATCTCTGTCGGCCACTTGAAACGGGCCATAAAGCACTTGACCAGCCACAGGCGCCCGGATCCCAGGATTTACGGCCATTACACTCTTATAATTACAGTTTAAATAAATCTCTCGTGTGTACAAAACAATTACTCGTGCATATGCAAAGTGTAACGGAACAATTAGAATGCACTCCCCGCAGAATGCTCCTGTGTTATACTGGCTGTGGTTACGTTCTCCAGGTGTTGAGACGAACCAATCAGTGCCCGTATTAAATGTATAATCAAACTGTGTCTTTTAAAGTGCCGATTCTTCCTTTTCTTGGATGTGGTAAAGGTAAAGCCCCAGTCAGACAGTCACGAATGTCAATGTCCCGCAAGTTTCTGTACTCATAGGGGCTATAATAGATTCACCTTGTAAAGTATGAACCAGCCCCATCCGTCCTATTACACTAGCTTTAAAAACAAAAACAAAAACATTTGTGATGATGAGACAATCTTTCAAATAATAATGGCTACAACACAACAGCTGAATCGGCTTTCATCGTCGTGATTGAGTGACCCCGCCGTCGTAACAATACTCTACTGCTATGTGGTGTTGAAACAAACCCATTATTGCCCGCGCCGCGTCAAGAGTTCGCGCCTCATATTAGTGATCGTCCTCGGGTGGTAAGGGTCACCCACTCGAGGTGGAGGGTGCGACATCACCCACCTCACACCCTCCACGCTGAGTGCAGAACCAGCATGATTACCCCGTACTCAGCATGGCTACTAACATCATGTTTTGTCCCCAATTCTATGAATAAGCCAATCCACGGCGCGCGCACGGACACCCCTTTTCACACATTTTTGTTTTTAATTTTGTGACTTTTGGCATCTCTGTGAGACTTTGCTCGTACACAACCCATGCCATCGTGTGAGTCTCCCAGTTCCAAAAATACTGGATCTGCCAATGCTATGTGACGAATACTTGACTACCCTTGTACCAATTTTGTGTCCATAGTAGAACGGGATCGTAACCTCAACATTGTCATCCTGCTTAATCCATAATGAATACATATTATCTATTGTTGATATCAATGCACATCCATATGCACACTCATAGTAATGACCACAAGACATCCAGGTGTTTTATAACTGGTTATTGATAAAAAAAAGTCCCATCATAGTAACTAATATACCACGGGTGAATGTCCAGTCACACTGAAATATTACAGCGTATAATTACAGTAAACGGACGCCACTCTTCAATCATAAGAGATCAAGTGTCCACGTTTGTTAATGTCACACATATATCATTGCTAGACTTTTCGCTGCTGGAAACATCGCTGACGTGTCCAAAGTCATCCACCATATCTGAATATTCTTTTACGTCAGCGTCACGTGATCTAGGAAGACGTAAACACCCTCCATTCAAACACACGTTACGTGGTCGTTGTACGTGGGACGTTGCTGACCGCACGTGGGACGTGTCATTCCGGCGGCGGTCGGCGGCCGTGTGATGATGAGCGCTGAACCGAGCCGAGTCAGTGAGTCTCATTAGTCTAGTTGCCGGGAGCGGACGGAGTGCTCTCCGGGCCGACCAGAGGAAGGAGGACGGCGGTTCTTTTTGGCAAGGACGATGTCTGATCAATCTGAAAAGATAACAGAAAGAACATTTTAAATTATGTCATGTGTGTGTGTGGTTGGAGTTTGGTTTTAAACACGCAATTGTGTGATGAGTGAGGAGTCATGTGAATCCATTGACAGATCCAGGCTTTCGAAACGTGGGGGCAATCGCTACATCTATCAAGGGTTCGTACATATGAAAACTCGTGGGGATGAAAAACAAAATGAAAATGACATTGTTGTGGTTAGGAAAAGGGCATTCCACTACCACCCCATCCCATTTCCCCAACTTAACATGCCAGTGTCACGGAAGTTAGAAATGCCTTTTTTTTACAAAGAGATTGAGATAGAAAAATTGGGGCAATATCTCTCCGAACTGCGGATCTGATGACAAACAAACATTTGAACAAACAGCGCCAAGTGAAAAGCAAACACGCCCGCCGCTGTCATCAGTTGTCGTCTGGTGTTTGGCGAGACATTAGGCATTGTGGGCCCGGGCCTGTCACTCCGTGATGATCAATGGACGCTGATTGCCGACACGGGGCCATTGTGTATACACGGGAGCGTTGTGGAAATGCGGACGCGCGTTTTGCAATTTTCAGATTTCTTTTTTGCGTGAATAAAATGGGGGAAATCACGCCGATATTGAAAGAGAGGATTCGGTTGCCAAAGTGGAATATCAGCAGACGCAGACGCTCCTCTAAACGGCAGAATGGTGTCTGTAAGCGATGGTTTTTGTAGCCGAAATCCTAGCATTGCTATGGTGAAAATCTGACGTAGGCCTACTTGTGAACAAAATCTTCTTGATTGCTCTTTATAGATCTCTTTAGCTCTTTAAAAGAATTGTAAAAAAATGGGGTGAATAATTCTGACTCAATATACCATAGCTTTCATATTTGACTACACATGCAATATATCTTTAATTGATAAAAAGGAAATTGTTGAAACCACATGTAATTCCAAAAGTATGAGGTTCAAGGACTGATTCCATTGCCTATCGATGTTGTATAGTTTTCAAGCTATAACCCTGGTATTGCATGAAAATGGGATTCCTTG
The DNA here is from genome assembly GCA_019095985.1 of Streblospio benedicti. Taxonomy (NCBI): domain Eukaryota; kingdom Metazoa; phylum Annelida; class Polychaeta; order Spionida; family Spionidae; genus Streblospio; species Streblospio benedicti. The sequence goes on from CM032668.1 coordinate 2,750,571, forward strand.
CCTTCTAAAATGCCTTGGCCTCTAACAGGAATTGGCTGAGAGATAAAACCTTCGCGTTTCCTGATAAGGGATCCTGGGATATGGTTAGGTCTGGGCAAAGTAGGTCATGTTGTCGAGAAAATAGGTCACGTGAATATAATTATGTATAAATAGCCTACTGCAGCAAAAGAAAATAGAGTATCCTTTGCGTGCAAGGCAGGTTTGAATGTAATTACATATGCATATATGTGCAGGTGGCGTTTAGAAATACCAGTGAACAGATATATACTAGTATTTCATTTTGAAAATGCATATTGACATGGAGCAACATAACTTGACTTTAAGTGACTTCCGCGTTATAATGATGCATTGATCTACAGCTCTGGAAAAAAGATGCTCAAAACATGCGGCGAAAGCAAAATCTTGTATTTTGTAATTACAGTCTATTACAGAGGTAAATAGTAGAAAAAAAAACTCCAAGCCTAATACCCCAATATACGCATAGAGCACGGACCCAAATACACGCATTCTTGGCACGTGCGCAAACAGTAAGATGGGATAGAAAAAAGTGTAGAGTGGGAGGCTTCAGAAAGAAGCTCAAACATCTCAGGCATCCTTGTTGATGTTGGACTGCGGTGTTCTCCCACGTTTGCTGATAATTCTCGATTCTGATTGGGTGAGAAATGGAGTGGAAACAATGATCTCCTCCATTGCAAAGTTTTAAAAAAAGTAAAAGTGATTGATTTATAGGCTCAGGCGGAAAACGGTAATTATACGAGTGGGAGTGAGTAATGAGAAAATATCTCACCTCGTGTGGACTACACAGTGGGAGATTTTCTTATCTGTCATCCCCACCGTATTATAATTATTATTATTTTCCATGTTATATGCAACAGTATAACTCAAATGTCAGTTAAGTGTTGGTCCTGTGAGGTAATTTCAAAGTATATTATAGTCTGTCTCTATTATTTACCCCATCAAAATAGCAGTTTCCAAGAGCATGCGAACGAACACTCTGTAGAGCAAGACATCCATTGCATGCATAAGGGTCCCCATGTAAGAATATGCCTCTTTATCCCCTCAGAAAATATTACGTAAGTAAGACACGTCAAGAACATACGTATAAACTACCACTAAACCTGTACATTACTACATTCTATAATGACAGGACTGAACAATATACGAGAAGAAATTTGGTCATTACACGTTAGATACATGATTCTGAGTTAGTGTGTCATACATTCTAACTACTCTGCCACATTATGCATTAAACAAAATGTTAGTGGTGTTGATTAAAGTACAGGGAATAAAGTACTATAGCAGAGTGTATTGATAATCTAATCTATAATCTGTAGATTGAAAAATACAAGTAGGCCTACAGTAATGATGTTATTGCATGTTCTTTTGCCAGTGGGTGTACTCGTATCACCAGCAGTAAATTATTCATGCTCCTGTTGACGTCTTGATGAACACTTCGCACTAGCTAATCTGCTCGTCAACTATACAAGTACAGTAGAACCTTCAATTAAGACCATCTCTGTTGATAGACTGCTTCCAAATGGAGACCAATTATTGCGTTCGAAAGCCTTCATTAAGAGAACAACGTGAACCTCCATAAAGAGACAGACTCTGTATTGAGACCAATGCCAATGGTGGTCTTATGACAGAGGTAGTCAAAAAGGTTCCTTTTAATTAGGTTAAGTGTTCATTCTTCATTGTGAGGTTATACTGTACATCCATTCTCTGACATCCAAAGAATCACAGTACTGAGTGGAACCTTCAAATTCGACCACCTCTATAAATGGACCACCTTCGTAATAACACCGTTACCTGTTTTATCACCTCCAACCTCCACAAAGTGACAGTCTCTACATATATTGAGATCGCTTGCGCCATTCACAGATGCGTGTTGTTGATGCTAACAGAGACGTGTTCTGTTTGATGTATCTAGCACGCTAACTAGAGCGCCCCTGATTGGCGGAACCAATTACCTCGCGCCAGCACTCATCCAGACAATAAACTGCCTCCGCCCGTGCGGAGTAATTCTCAGACGAAATTGCTGTCATTACGGACTACTTCTTGAGGCTACATATTAACATTGACAGTATTATCACTTTTTGCCGCCATTATTTGAGCAATTCTCGTCTGCGGCGCAGTTTGCAGTTTCAATGGCTTTTCAATTGGCCTTTGAAGTGGGATTTGGCCGATTCAGCATTAAGCCTTAGGGTGGTGCATGGGGGACGTAAGAAGGATCTGAGTTCACAGCCATGGTGTGGATGGGGAAACAGAAAGCGAAACAGAAGCCATCACTGCTGTGAAATCATGCTTTCAAGTGTGTGTTTGTTGTGTGTTTTTTGTTTAGGTTTTTCTTTTCAGTTGTCAAACAGCCATGAACACCCACGGTCCAAATTTGGGCGTCGATGTAAAGTATTCTCAGAGAATTCAGCGTATATTTCTGTGTTTTTATTGATACAGAAAGACCTCTCTATATTAGGGCCACCTCTGGGACCAGCATTAGTAGGTGGTTTCAATAGAGAGGTGGTCTCTCAACAGAGGTTATATTTGGTATCTTTAGTGAAGGCCTGAGACCGCTAAAAATGGTCAAATTATAGAGGTTGTGTCAGTAGAAAGGTTCTCTCACTTGGAGGCTCTACCGTGCCGTGGTCTACAATCCCTACATTTGTGGACAGGTCCGGTAATCCGATCCCACATCCACTGCCAGCACCAGGCAGAAATAATCATGATGGAGAGACCGCAATAAATCTCACAGAACGGACAGATTTGCAGCAACAAGTCTGAGACCAGGCTCAAACTTCGATTACGTAGCCTAATACCGGGGACTATAGATGTGCTGTGTAGGCTGCTTAGCTCTCACAAACGTTGTCATTTTTATCATATGGAGAGTGCTGAACAGTGCCCAGTTCATATATTACCATGTATCGAAAGTTTATTTATCACATATATGTACTAATATCATTTACATGTAACTTACGTTGGTGTATGTTTTTCTTACAATTCAGGTTGTTTAATTGGGTTGGGAAATAAGTAGGTGGTCGTAATACAGACGTTTTACAACATATATTTAGTACACAATTATACAATGATGCGTACATCTTATCAGCTCACACATAGGCCTATATCATTTTAATCGTACGCGTGAAATAAAAGCCGATCTGTTCCGCAAATCCCCACAGTCATTCCAACTAGGACCATCTCTATAAAGTGGCCACCTCAATAATGGGACTGTCTTAGGCCTTCTTAAAGCGACTGCCAGGACACTCCACCAAGAGCCCACCTGTCTATTGAGAACAGTTGAAGAAAACACATAGTCTGCATGTGGTCTTGATAGATAGGTTCTACAGTGGCCACAGTAGATTCTTTTGGCCCGGTGTTGTGAACAATTGGATGGTGCAGATTTGAACAGATGAAACAAGATAGTGCACGATGTTGATATGGTTACAATGTGTACAATTGGTTCATTCAAAGAATGTTGTGTCTCATCGTTGGTATCGTAAACCCAATGCAAAATTACAATAGGTTGTTTAGCATAGTTACAGTAGTTCCTGATGATTTATTCAGAAGCTTTATAATACAAGAATATTCATCACTGGGCAAACACTGATATGTTGATAGCTAATACTTTTCTCAAACGATTATGTTAAGTGCATTATTGAAAATACAATTTTCCGGTGTCTTCACCTTATACAAAAGCCATACTCCTAATATCTACCTTCAATTTAGAGGGGGGGTGACAAATAACATCTGATGTAAAATGTTATTGGGTGGTTTTGATATCTATGTGTATCTGTAGGGTGGCCACATTTGCAGACGAGCTGCTCTATGTCCCTTAGAGACCAACATGTAAGCCACGTGTTTAAACATAACTAAACAATCTCTTTGGTACATGGGCAAAGGAGCGTTTCATCTAGGACAAGAATCATGGTGTTTTCAAGGAGGTACATTCCACGTGACTGTTACAGCACGCAGCCCAAAGACATTGAGCGTGACTCTAAAGAGCCCGGCGGCGGCGGTCTGTAATCACTCTCGCCATCCGCTCACTGCTAAATCAAAACATAAGTGGCTTTTCCGCACAAATAGGTCCTGTGGCCCAGATCTAGACGCAGGGTTATAACATGGAAGGGGCACGATCAAAATTTTCTGTGTACACGCCCCTCTACATGGTGCCATAATATAACTATAAAGAGTACAATCTATCCGCTAAGACCGGTTGGCACCTGTTATTTGGATGGTGTTAATAGTGACGTTCTATTGTAGGTCAACTGGTTAAGTAAGTAGCAGATGGTAATGTTGTTGTTGTTGCCTTTCCGTATGGAACGTGATTAAACTTCCATGCGCTGGTGATAGCCATAAAAAGCATAGGTGTCACACTGTGTTGAGCAAACCAAACTCATCTCTGGACGTTTGCATAGTACAGGCTACAAGTCAGGTGGGTGAATGATCCTAAGAGTGGCATGCACTGGTCACCTACCGGTATGCAATCATGTGATGTATGCCGTACACTTCACTTGGCAGGCTATTTAAAAGCTATACCCTATATAGTTTGAAAATATGAGCATGCAACGAGAACACGTATTTAATACAGTGGTCATGTCCTAGGCTTAGAGTAATATGTTTTGAGGAAACATGATTGATTACTCCTCGCCTTGATATTGAGTGTTGATAGATGCACGCAACTTTGATCCAATCATAGCATGTATTTGTCTTAATAATACGCCATAACATAATCAAATTAACAATATCAACATTGTACAGTAGAACCTATGTATCAAGACTACCCAAATGACTGGCTTCAAGTGGTATCAATAAAGGTTGATGTTTTCTAATCTTATTTTTCTGTGCATGCTTGTGACCCTTGAGCATGGTCCAAATTACATAGGTGGTCTAAATATAGAGGCGGGAATAATTGAAAGCTGTACTGTGTGGCATCTATCCTTATTATAGTTCAGGCATAGTCACAAGCACGTGCAAATTGAACCTTGTAGGAATTCGTTGGCAGAAAGTGATGGAATGCTCCATAGTTTAATGACTTTTAATGCAACATTTTTTAAATAGGGGGGCCATAAGCAGGCTCAAGTGCGTTTGTGTTATGGCTACCTCCTGAATATGAAGGGCTTGCTCTAATACTAAAAACGTGATTTCGAGCACTTGACACATTCAATTAGGTCACAATATGCACAATCCATTGGGTGATAATGACAGTGCAAAGTTCAAAAGTGTCTCCAAATTAGCGAGAGCTTTGAGATGATTGGCTAGTTTTCTAGGTTTCAATTGGGAAGAACATAGAGAGCATGTGCCGTCGCTCTCGATTGTATAGGGTGTAGGGCTATGACTGAAAGAGAAGTGTGAAGCTTTTGCAGGCTACAAAAACTGACTACAACCGTCTAATAACATTGATACCTAACTCCCCTATATACAATGTATGAAGAAATATAACAGAGCCACACCACATATCAGACCATGTTTAAGCATGACTTTGATCATGTATATATCCGAAGGGGTCATTCTTTGACCCGAAGCTGCCCAAACGACTTCTCCCATCAGCCCCATTACAGTCAGATCCCTATCACTGAGTACACCAGTGTTCTACATAGTCTGCTTTCCCCTGATAAGATTGCCAATGACCTGGTGTTAAGATGCTCACTCAGCGGCCTTTGGTAATCTAATCCACTGCTGAGATTACTAATCTTGCTTAATGAGCATTTACTATCATTAGCATTGTCTCTGTGAGTGCTAACCAGCCAAAGTATGGTTTGTGTATGTTATCACTCATTAGCATGATTCAGCGACCGAATGGTTAGCGGGTTGGACTCATGACCAGAAGGTCGTGTGTTCAATTCCCTGTCCGGTTTAGTAATCTGTGTTGAGCAAACTCATCTCTGACAGGTTGCACCCCATGTTTAGATATGAATGATACGTACGTCCGTGATGTGCTGTAAATTCCGGTGTTCGTGGCATTCTGCTGGTGCCTAGATGACTGCTTCGCCTTGGATGAGCCTGTAATAGTCGGCTCCGTATAAAGCAGGCTATGATTGATATAAAGGCTGCAGGTTGGATGGGCTAATAATAGTATCCAAGGCGGGAAAGTGCATTGCGCAAGATTGATATAGGTGAAAACCGAAGTATGTAACCTGTGTCTCGGAGGATTAGTGTTAACGGTAGCACGCCCGCCTATGACATATGACTGGTCTGAATCATAGACGGGAGGTCGTGAGTTCGAGTCCACGATCTTCCAAAACACCTTTACATAGCCTTCCCGATTATTTCACACTTGGTGGAAGACAAGGACCCGGGTGCTTCAGGTGAAGCCACCGGGTAGTATCCCTAGTTAGAAATTCCCCAGTAAAAGCCACGTTAGGGTATGGGAAAGGGACTACCGCCCGGGAATTCGAACTTAGAATGGGAAGCAGATTAGTATGTGTGTGTGGGCACGTTCGCTGGTCTGTCAGTGAATTCTCACGGGTCCCTCGGTCACCGAAAGCTGACTATGGGACGGTCCGAATTCCGGGAGAATTCCTGATCAGATTCGGCGGCGGGTAGCTAATCGAGCCACGAGGGGTGGAACTCCCTCCCTCTCTCTCTCCGATGCCGAATGTAGTAAGCCAGAGATGGCCAGGATAGTGCAAGATGTAGCAGTCGGTACTAGGGCCCTATGTGACTTGTGACGATCAATGCGTCCCCTGGTCGTTGAGGAGAGTTGGGAGTTGGGGGAGTCTGTGAAAGAAGTGGCCCAGATTACGCCCGGATGAGCCTGTAAGTACGGTGTTCGTGGCTCCGTGTGCCTAGATGACTGCTTCGTAATAGTCGGAGGTATAAAGCAGGCTATGATTGATTAAGGCTGCAGTTGGATGGGCTAATAATAGTATCCAAGGCGGGAAAGTGCATTGCGCAAGATTGATATAGGTGAATCAAAAGGATATGACTGGTCTGAATCATAGACAGGAGGTCGGAAATTAATGATTATTTCCACAGTACATCTATAAGACAATTAAACGTAGATATAGGATGAAAGATTGCATTCGATAATGGTCCACAGATGAAGGGAAATAAACCGAGGTCAACGTAGGGGAAAACCGTACCGAACCCCGATGGATTGTACCGTCGACAAACCACGACGGATCACAGAGTAACCAGAGGAGATTACTGGGAGATTAAGTGGGGTTTAGTGGGGATTAACATGTTGACAGTAATGTGGGCGTTAGTAATGTTTATGTGAGGAATCACATGATGAGGGTGCGTGTGCGTGCTGGGATGAGTTCTCCACAAAGACGGGCGAGGCACTGACCACAGGAGATTAACGGGAGATTATCTCATTGGCAGTTACTTGAATGTTAGTGCGTATTATATGAGTATTCACATTAGTTTATGGGTAATGATGAAATAAAAATATGCGTGCGTGTAGAGAGGGGACCGGCCATCAATAGGTCAGGTGGTCAGTGACCACAGGAGATTATCAAGAGATTAAAGCACCGGCAGTTACTAGTGTTTGAGTGCTGTTTATGTGAGGTGTTTGCGGACTCATATGATGGGGTGGAGCTGCTGATGTGGGTTTGTCATGCCATGGAGTGACCTCCGGTCAAGATGATGACAATGCACGGTGGACTCAAACCTATAGCGGCGAACTCTTATTAGTAGGTACTGATTACAGGGTGGTATAAAGAGGCATTTTTATGTTTGAAAATTCACATCGAACTTTTGGGTCCTATGACGCGTTCTATATCTGTGCGTGTATGCAGTAAACTCACAATCCTAAACCCCTGATATTATCGCGATTACATCCTCATACATGTAGACATGAATTTAAAGTTTCTCATTCATAATCGTATAAAGCTGATCATGATACAAACTGCTGTCAAATGTAGCCAGACGTCATCCAGTGCACAGACGGGCATGATGATTGATCTACACAAACCCACAAACCACCCTGCAGCTAGAAACAGAAAAACACCCCTGTCTAAAGTCTCAGTCAGACGGTCCTGAACATTGACGCCCCTGTAGGTATCAAACTTTAATTGACAACTTGAGCTGTCATAGAGGCGCTTGTATGGTCCATGTTCCTGCTGGGTACGCGTATTTCTCTCCTACCTCACAGTGTGTGTTGAACATTCGTGACTGGGGCTTTGCGCACGACTTTCGCGCTTGTGTGACTGGGGTGTAAATTTGGTATGATTGATCTCCCGATTGGTTCGACTTTCTCTCCACGCACCATCAAAACAACCGGTGTGAAGCCCCAAGCTGACATGCACGATACTTCACGCCCGAATTTTGAGAACTACATTTGTTGAAAACATAAATCCATTCCGATAGTGCGATGTCTTCAACAATTATATTCGTACATGTCTGACGCTAGCTCACAGTCCATTTTCACAGACTAAATAGCATGTAGCTTCACATTTTACTGACTCACAGTGGACATTATTCATTGCCTTCTTTCAAATTGAGCACATGAATCGATTTCAACAAACACAGAACTGAGACGAGGGTGGCTGTACTCTTTCAGTATGACGTGGGAAATGGCTTTTAAATTAAATGTGATTGAGGACATTTACTTTTTGTTATAGAATTAAGTGATGAGTGGGAAAATTGCAAAAAAATGTGATGTGTTTAATGGGAATATAGCTAACATTTTAGTGGGAAGTGGGAAAAGAGCTCGACCATCCGAGCTCGACCATCAGTGCTAGACCATCAGAACCGGCGTACGTTAGATCATCTAACTGTAATGACTCTAAACAAAAATCTTTCTTAGCCAGTGTTTTTGAAATACACATGTAATACCCCACTTGAAACCTCCCCTAACCAAAAAAGTCTAACTCATAGAGACCTGAAGCAGCCACAATTGATGTAAACAAACCCCCAAATACAGTGATCCCTCCGACCTCTCCAAACCAGAAGGCAGAGAATTACGCTCGATTTCCCCAGAACCCCCCCTCGCCACCCCATCTGACGTTTCGGGGGCTTTGAAGACGCTTCATCGTCTGATAATGGTCGTAGTTTCGTTCAATTTCAAGCGGAAGATCGAAGTGTGATGATGTTTTTTGGACAGTTTGCAGTGCTTGGTTCGCCGCTGCGCAATCAATACGTGGCAGGTCTTTTATTTTGTTCTGTGATTTCTGCTGTTCTTTTTGTGGCGATAAGAGCGACTATCGGCGGTGGGTGGTGGTTGAGTGAGTGTGGATGGACGGAGATTGTACGCCGGACGAGAGCTAGGGTCGTCAGACTGTGCTGAATGCAGGGAAGCTGCATAATTCGTGGTATTGTAGCCTGGTATAAAAGAGCCTCCAATCAAGACAACCCCTCTAATGAGAGCATCCCTATAATAAGGCCACGTTTCACGGTCCCAACCCTTCATAAAGCTACCAAAATGCTGTGTGTATAGATACCATCCTCTATATAGACCAAGTCCAAGACCAAGACATAGTCGTAAGGGTGGTCCTAATTGAGAAATTCTACTGTACTTTGTCTCGTCGCACAAGTGGTTTTGTTATAACTTTGGAAGAGTCATCCCTCCGTGTGGTTCTCATTTGCCCATGCAAACAGTGGAAAGTCGCAGACGAAAACTTTATTCCGTGAATGTCCAAATGAGGCCTTGAGAAAGAGATGCAGGATATCTTAGTGAGGTTTATACCATAAACTTCATAGTGCAGCTAAAATGACACATACCCCCCCCCCCCCACTCCGAAGAGACGATCTTACAGAAAGCCATCAACCAGTGCGAGCTATCGCGGTATGAATCTGTGGTCACGATAACAAGCCGCCCATACCCATAAATACACCCGCTCCCGCCCATAAAGATGTGCTCTGCTGATGCTCTGGGGCTGTAAAACGTGTACACTCTATGTGGAGGAAATCCACGCCTCCATCCAATAGTCTAGTTCACGTGTATGGGTGATAGCACAATTAACGGATGGTTCCCGGATTGAGATATGCAAGTACATGTACGAGTAAAGACTAGGGCACAACCATCAGTGCTGACATTTTGACCGTACGGTTGTATCAGGTTTGGGGTGTCTGAGGAGGATGTTGGCTGTTCCGCCTCAAAAACCTACTTTCACCGCACTGGACACGTGTCAGCCAGCCCGCATGCCAGTCAGCCGGGCAGACAAATACGTTTACCAAAATGATAAGAACGTGTAATTAACAAATACATGTAACCACCAAGTATCAAAAAAACCTGGAAAAAAGTCACGTGTGCCCAACACGGATAGACAATGCGTCCAGTGTGACGTACGTGGATAAACAAGTACCAACAGAAACCTCTTTGACATTTAGACGGTGTAAGGATTTGGATTCACAGAGAAAAATCAGTGTCATTTGTCGTAATAAGACTTCACTGCGTAGAAAGCGTGATTTTTACTTGTGACACCGAGTACGCAGAGGTGAACTGTAGTGCACGTATTTTCCGGCCAGCTGGGCCTCTGTGGGCAGATAAACCTACAACCAATTCTCGGGTAAGTAGAAGATAATGCTTCTCATCAGTGTAAAGCAATTGAACAGAAACAATGGCTGTGGTGCAAAAACATAATAGAATCTTTGGACAATGAGCATTGACATGTCTACGGAAATCATTAAACTCGACATCCGTAGATGTCGTTAGTGTGCTGCGTTCACCTGAAGTATTCTAGACGTTCAATTGTCGTTAGTGTGCTGCGTTCACCTGAAGTATTCTAGACGTTCAATTACATTAGCTCACTTTCTTAAGCACTCATCGTAGTCTAATACGCCACTAGAGATTTTCAGGTGTTGTTGGAAGTGTGTGTGTTTGGGGGGGGTGGGGGGGGGCGCACTTATACGGGATCGTGTCAGTTTCGTACACGTGACCTATAGCGGACACACAATAAACAAATGAAATTGAAATATATTGTTGTGTAATGTGCGTGTGTGTGTGGGGGGGGGGGGTTCACTACCCTCACGTATCTGCCTGTGATATCTAGGAAATAACTTTGTGACCACTTATCCAGTAGAGTGCGCCTGATATGCGTGTAGGACAGTATCTTAAATTATCACAGATATATATTTGTATTACTGACATTCCATATAATAAGCATTGAATAAGCATACTGTAAACCGAAAACATTCGGCACACCTATTAATGCCTAGGGCACATTCCACCGCAAGGTGGGTCTACAGCCAGTCTACGACCAAAAACGCAAGGAGGTCGTAACGATCCTTGAGTGTGCAGTGTGGCAAACGCAGGTTTTATCAAGGCCCCAGGGTCAAGGCCCCAGGCCGCAGAAGAAGTTTGGCATGCGAAACTTTCTCAACAACCACTTTACGTCATAGTCTGAGCGTAAGGATGCAGTGCGTGATCTTACGCTAATCGTCGTATAATCACAGCGGATTTAGCCGCACTATACAGTGCCGGCGCAGTGCGTTCTCTGTACCATGAACGTACGAATGCCGTACTTTATTATTCACACGGTGCGTTGAGCGTAAGTTATACGCGAGTGCAACGCACATTCCGATGCATGTTGATCGCACGGCCACTTCACCAAAAAACCATTCTCAGTGTCGACGCACTCCTAACGCACGGAGTCCGTGCGTATGTGCCCACAACACTACTTTTGTAAATGCATACAGAAACCGTCGTAAACGCCGCATACCTGAACACACCTTGCGCCGAACACGCCCGCAATGTGGAATGTGCCCCTCGCCTTTACTTTTGAGTTATCACCATGACTAATTCAGCAGCTTGTGAATTTGCGGTACAGATACCTGCAGATGCACATCTCACCTTCTGTTCCCCACTCTCTTCACTGCAACGTCTTCTAGCTGCCCTACAAATGCCCCCCCCCCTATTACACATTAACACCCCACCCCCCACCCCAGACCACCATAATAATGACGGAGAGCAGATAAAATCCGTATTAATTGCGCATCAGGCGTGCGCCGGTGATTACGCAATCCCGCGTAATGGACGTTTGCCGTTGGGCGTGATGCATGACGTTATTAACGCGTGACGTGCACGTAAAGCGTAACATTAGCACGCGATACGCACGTTATACGTCGTCGTTTATACGTACGAGCCGTAATTAGCGGTGAGTAAGGAAATGTAGTGAGGTGCTCATTACATTAGACAGCGGGACCCCTCATGTAATATGATGCGTAAATTATCTGGCTTGATTGTGTGACTTGAAATTATGTAGATTAGATTTTACCTTCCACTAGTGATAGAATCTAGGTCAATGGTCCATGGGTACAAAAACTCTACTGGCATCAAATGCGCCAACCTTATCCCTAACAGTTCACTCGCCTGATATGTATCTGTGAACTTGTGGAGCAGAGTACAACCAGTTAGCGATATGTTTGCTCAACACGGATCATCAGACCCGACTCGTACTCGAACGCACAACCTTCTGGTAACGAATCCATAGCTTTATCCATACGGCCAAATAGGCAGCATTTTATCAATGCAAAACTTTCACAAATGAAACTATAAGCGTGAACCACCTTGAGGAGATCACCTCCCTGTTGAGACTAGTTGAATCTAACCACATTGCAAATGGGTTGTCTGAATAGAAATGTTATAAAATACTACATACAACATGTTAGTCTTCCTTGAGTTATTGCGTCACATGACCCAGACATGCCCTAAGGGTTACTCTAGCAATACATGTCACTATTTCCTTTCCAATGAGCTTAACATGCACCAAGTCCTTCTCTCATCATGCTAGTCTCCAATGGTGTTCCGCGACCCACTTTTATGATGGAGTGGCCAACAAAACGCTTGAAGAAATTTGCATTTATACGAGCCAATGTCAGCCGGGGAGATGCACCTGATTTTCTAGTTATCATTCTCTGTTCTAATCATTAACACGTGTAAAAATATCAAGATGTGGACTAGATGTGAGCCGTACTGTAGTAGTTTTGTTTTTCTTTTTCATAAATATCTGTTTCCTCTCTAAGTATGTTGTAAGACGATTCAGTGGCAGATACAGGCTTTACTATGACCAGGTTTCCCATGCTTGTCAGCACAAGGGGTCCGAGACATGGAAAATAAATATATCGGGTAATTTGTCACCCCCTCCCCACCCCTTTCATGTGCCACCACTTTAAGCACTGATACCTTTGTCAGTTGGTCATCCAGGGAGTACCAATAACGCACAACTGTGAAATCCAGTTGAATTCTTCAATGAACAGTCTGTTTAATACAACACAGATGGCCTATATATACATAATGGACACCTGTATCATGTGTGTTGGCGAGTCTTCATAAACCTGTACTGCTCAAAGGTAATGCTCCTTCATCATGGTAGCATGCGTGTTATTACTGTCTGAATGCACATGTAATAACAGGTAACATTGGGTCGATCAGTATTAGTGTGGAGGCCGCAGCCTTGGGCAGCACTGATATGATATTATCTGGAGATTGGCAGCTTATTGAGATGTGTGTGTGTGTGGGGGGGGGTCCTACAGTAAAACCTCTCTGGTGAGACCACCTGTCTGTCCGGCATCATGTGGAGGTTCGAGCTACAAACAGGATGTGTCCGCTTTAACGGTCTTATTATAGATGACATGTTTGTTTTTAGGTGGACATACTTGGAGGCTCTACTGTATCAAGAAAGAACTTTAGTGCCTGATTAACAGGGTCCATATGTTTTCACACGTACAACTTTATTCCTTCATTTATCATTCGCCAACACATATCATCATGTTTCAGTGGTTTTAAAACATGCATCCATCACTCCACAGGGGTGTGGACACTGGGGGGGGCTGAGGGGGCGGGGGTGTACTCTTTATAACCATACAAATGGTGGTTCACAGTCGCCACCCACCACTCCATCCTATCAACTGTTATAACTGACATCCTTTATTCTGCCCAACAGTGGACACGAAAAGTAGCGGCCTTCGAAACTACAATCAAGATCACCTCTAACGGCCTCAAACGGGCATTAAGCGATCAAAATGAACCTCCATACAGAGACCACTTCTCGTTTGAGACCACTTGTACTCAATCCTGGTGCTGGTCTTAATAGAGAGGTCGCAGTGTAAGTGGGATCTGTTGACGCCGGCTAACACCCTCGCACCTACCACCCTCGTTATCAGTACGGGCACATACGACAGCTCGGCCCGTCTCCCGGGAGCCGTGAAGAGGCTGCCCCGGACTCCGGGAGACGTGGACAGCCCGAGCCCTCCGACTCACGGCTCGAGGGCGCGCCATGGCAATAATGGAGTACTCGTCACCCGCTCTTGCTTTTTACGTCTGCTGGCTATCAGCAAAACGAGTCCCTTCTATATTTTTTGCTTTTTTCCCATCATGAGAGCAGTGTTTTTCTTTCTTCCAGGATATCAGGGTTTTAAAGCCTACAGTTGTTGCATCTTAACTGCTAAGATTTGGTAATGTTAATTGTAAAATCTTACTCACGTTTCCGGGTGCATGCACGGACGGTGACATTGCAATTTCTTTTTAACTGTTTGCGAAGACAAGTCATTAAGTATAATGTTCAAACGATATTAACTTTTGGTCAAGCGTTGCATGATTACATTTCTGCTTTAAATTTGAAATAAAAATCTAAGTAAACTAATGTAATGATCATGTAATATCTGGTCAAAGTCAAACCTCGGCCTAGATACTGCCACTGCCAAGCTTCCAGGGCACATAAACCCTCCTCACATGCACAGGTGAGTAGCTAAATCAATGACCCTCAGCTCGTTCATTGGACTCTATTCTGATTCAGTTTGTTTTAGAATTTTCTTTTATGCTGTGTGATATTAACAATATTCTGACTTAATGTATGATGCAGGCTATATGATTCAGGCTATATAGTATGATACAGGCTATAAATCAGTAGATAACTAATTACCTAAATATGACACCTGCCTTTAATTAATATCGGTCCTAATGGGACATCCATGGTCATAGGAGCTAGTCTTTCCCCAGCCCTTGCAAGGGCGTATCCATGTTTTGTGAGGTTAGATGCATTCAAAGTGAATGCTGATACTGTAGATTTTTCAAAACAAACAGTCCGGAATTTCGAACATACAGTGGAACCTCCAATTGAGACCACCCCTCTATCGAGACCACATCCGTAATAAAACCAATTTTCAAGGTCCAAAGCCTTCATAAAGCTACCAAAATGAACCTCTGAATACAGACAATCTCTTCAGTGAGACCACCTAACACTGGTCCCAAATGTGGTCCTAATAGAGAGGTTCTGCTTTCTCATTGAAATTTGGTATAAAGGGGGGTGGGGTCGGGTTATGGTGGTGATATGTGTAGGGTGGGGGAGAGTTAACCCTCAAACACTCTACAGATTAACAGCTATCTGCTCAATTCTCATACACGTGGACATGCATGCATCTCCATCACGCCATGAACTGCCGTGAGCTGCATGATGCATTATCGTAGTCGGCGGAGGGGGTTATCCAGAAGTGGACGGCGGTGTGGCCGGTCTATGTTAATGCGCCCGCTTGTCTATGATTGCCGTCAATAACTTATGCGATTTCTCCACAAGGTCCCCTACCACAGGCTACATATTTTGCCTATATTGGCATTACGATTTAGATGTTGCAAACCACTTCTACGAAGGTGAATTGTATCAAATCGTATGGAAATATTCACAAAAAACAAATCAAATACTATTGCATAAGACATTCTCTTTCCTGTATGATCCTAGACAGTCCATTGACCATTCATCAATGATTAATACATCACACTCAAGGTGGCTGTCTCGTGGCTGTTAATACACCGCCATATTGACGCTCACACATAACGATCCATTTTCTCGTATAGTATACATGGAGTTAGTTGAGGTTCTGCTGCATATGTTTTTAAACATTGTAACATTTAAACCCTCAATCCACCTACACGTCTGCCTGACTCCATGCCCGATGCCCATTTGCACGACATCAATGGCTTCCTCGTCCCGCTCGCCGTCTCCGTATCAAAGCCCGGCAGAGAAAGCCCCGGAAGGAGGAGGCCGGGAGGAGTGCGGGCGGAGAGAGGCGGGAGAGGGGCAATTAGGGAGGTGGCAGGTGTGCGAGGCTGTCTAGTTTATTGACCCCAAATGCTATTAAAATGTGGCAAATATTGCCTTGGAAGGGAGTACACCAATTTGAAAGTTCTTCCCAAAATTAGTGACTAAGCGACTATGAGCTGGCAAAGTTTCCTTGTAACAATATAATGTGCTAGCTAGTCACACCAACATATACAAACTTTCTAAACAGTTACACTCTGAAATTTGCTGTAAACAAACGTTAACCACACCCCACCACCGTTCCCTTGCCACTGCCGCTCTACCCATAGCACCAAGCTCCTTGGCATGGTGTTTTTTCCTTGTTTTTGTCTTGTTCCAACTTCTTAAAAAATTGTTTCCAAATTCGTGATATTGGTTATGCAGAATTTAGTGTAATGTTTGATAAATTGGCATAGAAGGAAGTAACAAATATACCCTGCAGATGGCTAAGTAAGTACTATTTGACCTAGTATGTCTCAGCAATAGAAATCAATACACCATGGTACGTGCGCCCCCGCCCCCACCCCCCTCCCGACCAGCCCCCCAGCCTGTCAACAGCCCCAGCCTGCTCATTGCGCTCAGTCAACACGCCCCAGAATTAGGCTCGCCTCATCTGGCCGCAATGTGATCTCTCTGTTTGAACCGTGACTAACAACACCAGGACCCCACGGGCGACGAGAGACGGCCTCGGTGCAGTGGAACCTCTCAATGGAGAATATCAAGTGGCTGGCCTCAAGTGGTGAATAGAGAAGTTGTCTCAATACAGTGGTGGTCTCAATTGAAAGGCTGTGTCAATAGAGAGGTGGCATCTATAGAGAGGCGGCATCAATGCAGAGGTGGTCTCATTCTGGTTTGCAGTGAATGGTCGCAGTTTGCATTGGCAGGTCCAGTTTTTAAGTGTGTGGGGGCACACTCAAAGTCTTAACGATCTCATGGTTTTTGCATGCGCAATTGATAGTGGACATGCCAAAATGCAAATGAAAAGTATATACATACATTTGCGAAAAAGACTCAAAGAGGGAAGGGGCTGCACCGCATCCCTTTGCTGTGGAGGTTCGGGATCAACTTTATACATGGTCTCTTTACATTATGTACCGTATCTAAAAAAAAAGCACACAGTGCCCACAGGCAAGCGACCGAAGTACGTGGGGACCTGGACAGGGTCTTTTTCTGTCAAAGTTGGGGGAAATTGGCTCATTATGGTCTGGCTGTGTACTAAGGCGGATCGTCAAAGCGAGTACACACAATCTTTGGTCACGTCTGTGTTGGGATCCAATCTATTCTAGGGAGATTTTGGTACAAGGCGACATCATGTGTATTCCAGGAAAGATCAGAGCCTACCAAATATGACTACCACTTTCACAAACAAAATATCCACACGCGTGACAGAGTGTTTGGGCAGTTATTTCAGGAGGCGGACTCCATATCAAGACTGCTCTCTGACCGTGGCCTGCATTTAATAGCTCACGATCATATACATTGGGCCTAGGACTATACTTATCGACAGGTTTTAGCCAGTAGTCTACCAGCTGCTTTTCCAAACCGCTCCCATCCACCTACGTTCAAAAGCAGATTCAGGTTTTTAAAGGGGGTCGGGGAGAGCACAACTACGTGATTTTATGGATTACGTACGCACTAAAGCTCACGAACATGCAAAAAGCAACAACACACACATCAAAATGACATTTTCTGGGTAAAAAAAGTGGCCGCCCTTGCGCCTTCCGTAGAACTGCAGTAACTTTTTAGAGGTGCCAACATAATTACCCATTAAGGGCAGACGCCATTTTGCCATGGCCGCACTGTGGTCCGTGACGCAATTTTTCATGTGTTTCTCAGCCTAACAAGGTACACCGTGACATGCCTGTTCCCATTCCTTTCTATTAGCTGTATATGGGCACAAGGCCCGGCACAAGGCCATCCACATTGCATGTAACAAATGTTCCGGAGACCCATTGTATTGGGAAATAGCGGGAGAAATGGCCAACACTCTAGTACTCTCTGTATTGGTGCAATATGACAGCTGTTTTGGAAGTGTCCATTCTATTATAAGAGAGAGAGATTTATTCTTGGATGGCGATGTCAATGTCTAAACTGGTGAGGAATGCATGAAGCGGGGGTTGTGTCTATTCTAGGATTATTAATGGTCAATTAATAATCCTAGGTCTATTGGAGTGTACACTTCTGATTCTCATTCTTCTATCAGGCGAATTCTTTTGTAACATGGCATTTTTCTACATCGTTCTATACTATAGAATCTACTGTGTTGATTGGAAATAAGTCCACATATATTTTTGAATATGTAAAATGAACTATTGCAATTCATTGTTAAGTCGACGGTTTGTTAAGAAGGGTGGTTTAATGTGATGCTATGAATGCTGTTATTGATTGTTCCAGAACAACAAAAATGCTCTAAAACTCATGATCGTGATATGATGAATAACCTGACATTATCACGCAAAGGCAACATATTAACTACTCAGCTTGGTTAATTAGGAAACCATCCTCATTAATCGCGCCTTGATTAAAAGCATGCTCGTAAATTATCAGTCTGAGGTGTCACTTCAACATATACACCATCATCACGATATATGTCAATGAGTGGGTGATAAACGAGGCCATGTTACAGCATCTCCTTTGATGGCGGTATTACGTGGAAACGTATGAAGTACGTCAGATACAACGTCGTTAAACGTGGGACATAATTACGTCTTCAGAAGAGATTAAGCATGGCGCAGACAGGGAAAAATAGACTGGAGGCAGTATGGTTTTTTTATGAAGGCTTGTAAGCTTGTCTGTCTATACATGATACATGGGAAGTGGGCACAGGAGCTAGTGATTAGGTTGTAAGGGGAATCGTAGTGTGCACGCCAATCAGGCATCATTAAATGGCCACATATGTATTATTTGGGCTAAAATCTAGTCTTAGATATCCATGTGACTGACAAGGTCTAGAAAAAATGATCCTGTGGTTCCGGTAACCCTAGTTTTTTTCTCATCTTTTTTGTTGTTGATGAGATATGGGTGTGTATAATTGCTGCTCTAGAATTGACTATTCATACGTTGAGATAATGATATTGATATTGACTTTGCTCAACAAACGCCACAACCCCGGTTGGCCTATTTCAGGTATTGAGTTTTTACCGATATTGTGTGCTACTGCTATCCATATTATATTAATATAACCCTACACACATTCGACACGGACAGCCCTTTTTTGATTGTTTAAAACATCAGTAAGCTACCAACCATAATGTCCTTCAAATGGAACCTCCGAAGGGAAAACCAGCCTTTCTATGTGATTTCTATACACACATTGTGGGTTTGAAGCTTTTGAAAGTATTTTCCTTAAAACTCTGAAAGGAAAATGGCAGCATTTATAGAGAGAGGGAAATTAAGTAGCAATGGTCACTTTTTCATGGTCTGGTATGTTCACTCTAATGCAAATAAATAAACATAATGTGAGCCTATACACGCACATGTAACATAACCCACTGGTAACTACAGGGCAGGAGGTATGTTTCATCTGCAAGAGTGACTCTTCCTGTATAAATAATGACATTTTGCAAAAGTATGACTATTTATCTAATTTTCACCACGCTATAACACACGCGCTAGTAGTGGAGAAATTTTGAAAATAGTTCTTTTTAAGCAATAACAAGACACACAAACGTCACCTGACACGCCCATCATATGTAAGACACAGGTTTAATAGTACATTGCTATACAGTGCACATTTTACCGTCTGGACCCAGGCCCCGTAAGGCACAAACAAAGTCATAACGGGCCCATTGACGCCTGACAGAAGTGCACCCCAACGACCGCCCTCTGTTGACAGACATACGCATGTAAACACGTACACGACGGTGTCATTGGAAATCAACATAATGTGGCAATAATCTATATGTCGTAAAGATTGGGCTGTTTGAATATGACAGGTCGATGCTTGGATGTCTGACTGCTGGGCTTTATATGTAATGATTTGTGTTTGAATCTAATTACAAGCTACACCTCTCCTACCAGTGACTGTATAGTTGAAGGCCAAGTGAGAATATACAACTAACACGTGCTGACCCTATGCTAGAGTGTATACCTGAAGAGCAAGTGATGATTATGACAGTTTGTTGCTGTAATAGATAGACACAAGGCCAATACTGATCAGATCAATGCACATTGGCTCCTGGATACGAGGTCTGTGTACTCGGCTAGCCTGGGGCCACAGACGGCATGTGTGCAGAAAAGTTTTTTCCCTTTCTTTTTTAAGCTTCGTACATGTAAGTGTGATTGATTATCAGAATTGGCCATTACTAATTCAGTAGAACTCATCTAATAGGAATACTTGTGGATGGCCACACATTAGCGAGGTGGTCTCTTTGCGGAGGACAATGGTGATCCGTTCCGTAAGCTTTGGAGACGGGGATGAAGGGCCACATTGGAAAGGCGATCTCCTGATAAAAGTGGTCTTAATTATAGGCCATGCTGGATAGATGATGGCATAACGTTCTGTATCCTCTTCTACATTGTGGTACACTCACAGCACAAATGTAATATTAACCTACACTTTACATCAATTCTTTGATCATCCTTTTACAACTGGTCGTGTTTGATCGTGTCCTACTCTTGGACGAAGTTTTCCTTCCTTTCCTTTCTTTTTACTAGGAACAGAGACAACACAAAGTGTGTGGTGGGAATTCGGAATACTTATGTCTTTAACAATTTACTTCTTCCGCAATACTCTACATTGAGTCTAAATATCGATAGTCAATTGTTCAATAGACAAACACAAGGAACTCCTGTAACTTGTTAAAACACTTTATAGTATATCTAAAAAAATCACTCATGCCATCCTCAGTGAGCACAGAACGATGGGCAGTTGGACATGATCACTCCAGAAATTCCATGCAATATCTAGCCTTTAAAAGAGAAAGGCTAATTCATGCTCTATAAAAACTCGCACTGAACTACTACAGTGAAACCTTCCCGATTGCACACCTCTCGTGTCTCACGTTTAATGCACACACTATAACATTAATGAATCCCTGTATAGCGGATACTCATGTAACGTAACGTGGACACTGGCAGATCAAGGTTTTCGGAAAGAGGGGGTGCCTACAGGAGTTCATGGCTCCCTGGATCTGCCTATGTCTGACTTTCCTCTAATCAGAATGTGGCCACATAAAGCAGGTTCTGCTGTACTTGTC
The DNA here is from genome assembly GCA_019095985.1 of Streblospio benedicti. NCBI lineage: Eukaryota > Metazoa > Annelida > Polychaeta > Spionida > Spionidae > Streblospio > Streblospio benedicti. The sequence continues at coordinate 2,771,719 of CM032668.1, forward strand.
ACCTGCAGCGAGCACCTGCTGTGGTCACGTGATAAGCCCCGCTCAGACGACTTTTAACCGGCGGAATCTTCTTACACAGGAGATTGGGAAGTGGCGGGTAATGGCCTCTTTTGTTCACGTCCAAACGACCATATTTTGATGATCATTTTCATTGATTTTGGCCTTTACAACCCAGAAATATATTGGGCATTTCCTGATAGCATCTTAACGGATTCTAGTGAGCAGGTCGTGTCTTTATTGCTGTCCAAGATCAAGGGCTGGATCACATGGACCACAGCTGTCAAGCACTTGCACTTGTGCATTTATATCCCCCATTTTCTGTTTGCATAGTTCAATCGGTGTATTGGCAATTTACGCGTTATCATGGAGACCTTAAAAACAAATCCACGGCCGCTTCGGCCTCCATTTTCGGTAATGTCAGACTCCAGCGTTAATCATTAGTATAGGTCGCAGACCAGTAAAATATAGTCCATCTGACACCAGACGATATTGTTTGCCGAGATTACATCACCAAAAATCAATATCGTCATGAATGACTTATGATTTTCTGACGCCGATTTGAATGTAGCAATTTGGCCAATGAGATTACAGAACGACCACGTGACATGACAATCCGGGCTGCGTGCACGTGGATCAGATTCGATATATTACATACACATGCCAGGGATAAACCTGTTAGGAGACATGTCTGCTGTCACCGGGGGCGTTTATTTGATAATGGGATGACGTATAATCACATAGTTGTGTGGCATTTAATCTCACGTTCACTGATATATACATACGTGTTGTGACGTGGTTGTTATTGGATGTTTGTGAGAACTTTTGTCGACGTGACTTTGTCACGCCCTAGACCAGTAGATAGTTATATAGCCATAGTCAGTGGCACAGGTTTGTTGTCTAGTAGGCATTGCGCGGAAGTAGCAAAAAGTGATATTTACAAAATGCTTTGTATCAACAGCTAACCAGCTGGAACCCATTGTTCAGGAAAAAGAACGTCTCCTCTCCATGAAAGAATGTTATATTTGTTAGCAGCAATTCTATCGTCGACACCGTCTACCACACTGGCACCCCCTTCTCCTCAACACCACAGAGTGATGAGCTCTGTTTCACCCCTTGTCCTCGTGTGTTGACAGGCCGAGCCCTGGGGTGTTAATCTCCCTCTGCCAGGCTCCCGGGGCTGCACCAAGACTGCCACATACGTATATGTCTTGTGTGCGACGTACTGAGCTTTGACAACTGCCAGGGCGTACTCTGTTGCAATTCTTAAGGTGTTGATGTCTTTTTCAATGCTGTGCACTGTGTGCGATTGGCGTATGTCGGGGGAAAATGGAAGGGGCACATGGCTGGTTTTAAACTGATGTAGCTAGTGCAGTGATTTAGATATGACATATCAGGTATTGTATACAAAATAATGGACCATCTGCCTGAAGTAGAGATGGTGGTAAAATGTCAGTGATAATTGGTTGAACATCATTTGCCATTTGCTAATATGTCACGTCAGTTTACGTGGCACTTCGATCTCGTGTGTGATGATAATTAAAGTGCTCACCTTTCCAGGCGTCTAATGGGGACTGGCATCAAGTGGCCTCGATAGAGAAGTGGTCTCTATGGAGGTTTGGAACCAAATGTTTTACATTAGATGTAGTCTAAATAGAGGTTACTCTTACTTGACGACTTTCCATCCTCATCAGCAATATATATGACTTATTTTCAACAATTCACAAGTTATAGAAATCAACCCCTCAGTCAAGTCTTACATTTCAACTGGAACATGTCTGAAGCATGAAGCTAATCAGATAATCAGTATGGTTATAATATTATAATATTAGTTCATCTGTCAGTCGTCAAGTGGTAACCAAGCAGTTTCTACCCGATGTTCAGGCTGGCATATATTACCATGAAAAGTTCTCGTAAAAACTGACATCTTGTTCTACGGGTAACCATTACATAAAACCACTGCCAATTGGCAAGAAATATATTCCATTGAACCGGCGATGCAATAATTCTACAACACAGAACTGTATTCATGTTGGAGATTTATTGGGTGAAGTGGGTTTTTTTTTCAAAGCCAGCTCCATCACATTGACCAATGCATTCTGGCTGCAGACGTGTTACAACTACTTAGTGTAAGCGGCAACCTCTTTAGCTTTTTGGCAGATATTTATGAACTTGGGCTAAGTTAGAGAAAAACACGTAGTTTCATTTTATTCAAGAAAAAGGAGTTGCAAGTTAGTTTTCTGTGTTTTTTCCTTCATTGGGACTCGTTAATAAAACGCGAGCATCTTTTCTTCTTCAAATTAGCATCAAGGTTGCTAGTAATGCAGAATTGTGTTACCTATACTGTTCTTTTTGCAATTACATTTATAGAAAAATGGGACCAGATTACAAACATGTATGTTTTCTGAATGCATACTTCATGCAATGTGAACAAAATTGGACCCAAACAAGGGACTGACATAGTTTTCTTAAACAAATGACAGGTGTTTTATATTAATGCTGTATTTGAATTTCTAGCCATGGACCCCCAACATAGTGAGCAAGTGGTTGTATATACACGACCTATGCCATCTCACTTTGAATAAATTACACCACAATTTCATACCTAGTAATAAAAAACAGGAAGATGATTTTCAGTGGCTGGATTTAATTACGTTTTCATTATGGTAGTCTACTATGGTCTACCATGACGCAAACTTAGACTGTGTCACCTTATTTCAATAATGCGAAGTGATAAAGTACACAATGTATGTGCTAGAGCATAAATCCAGTCTCAAATGGATGACCAAGCTCACTTTGTGTTTGTGTAATTTGTTACCCTTTCATATTTTATATGAATAAGTATAGTGTTGGTAGGGCAATAAAGTAAAAATATTATAACCCCCCCTCCCAACTCACGATGATGAGCCCCATGCACGATACTGACGTGTTTAGTTGACTATGGTCATACAAAGTATATCACTAAATTTCCCCCATTTGAAAAAAAAGAAAACAAGTACACACCCCTAAAGCAGTTCCCGGTTCTCCAATGGTTACTCACTCATACTTTCACCCTTTACTAGTGACTGATCATGACACAGTGACTGGTTCTACATATGAAAACATTAAGCTATATTACATAAAGGCCACAGCCCGGGATGCAAGTCAATAAGCCATTCATCTTGATATACTTGAGTTTATTTTAAGCTTTAGTATAGTCATCAGCACTTTGCATGAGAGTATCACCACCGTCGGTAAAGGGTTAACGCCTGTGTGTTTGCTCTCTCTATGAGCCCCCATAACTCTCTGCCCAGGCGCATTTAGCCCCATTAGGGATCTTCCATAATGCCCCCAAATCCCTGCCCTGGTGACATAGTGACACACGCCCGATGCTGATGATCATGCTGATTGTTTGCAAAAAAGCTGTGGTGGATATTCGCCGTAATGCGGATCATTCTTCACACATTCAGAGATCACTGGTGTTAGATTTGGTGGTTTTAGCATTGAGGCATTTATCAACAGCCAACTTGGTTGGCTCGGTACTGTTTTATAAAGTTGGTCAATGCCATTCGTTTGCCGTGCTGTCATTTCTATTTTTCGCCAATTCAGTATAAAAGTAGTTTTCAGTTTACAGTAGCAATTGTTGGCCAGATTATCAGACCCTATAATTTAACAAATGCACAGGGGATACTAAAACCTACATTCTAGCTAGTGGAAACATCAAAACCCGTGAAAGCACATGCTAAAGAAGGTTATGGCGGCAAACTAATGTTACTCACTGTGTGAACATAGTGGAACTTATGACGGGACTTTGCTCGTAGAAAAGCAATCATTCTGCGGGGTGTATGTGCATGAGTGCACGACAATGTCTACCTGCAATTTAAGGGCACATTTGAGAAACATATAGAATAACAGATGAGTGCTGAAAACGGCAATTTGTATGCATCTATCTGACTCGTCGGCTAAGATAAATGTGAACATACACCCCATATCTCTCACGTTGCAATGCAAAGGACACCCTCATTCATAGAAATAAGTAACAGTTCTCAATCACCTCAAAATTGCAAGAGTGTATGTACTATGGAGACAAAATGTACAGAGTGTTTATCCGTGGGGTGATGGATATAAAGGGAGTTTCTACTGAAGATTTTGATCAGTCACCCTTTACTCGTGACGGGAGTGAGCACATGACAAAGAGAGGGAATGAGTGTCAAATGAAGAGCAGCAGGAGGCGAATAGTGACATGTTGAACACGTTGCCGGCGGCAGTGGTCAAGATTGTTAGTAAACCCTTAAAACTGATTTGACACTAGCCAGTAGCTCCACTCAACTCACGTTATGCTCGTTCTATTCTGGTGTAAACCGTGAACGAGTGTGGGATTATGAACAGGTGGTCAGTGGTCAAGATCGTGACAGGACTCTCGACATTAATGCTAAGTATAGTGGAATGTCATGTGTAAAGATATGAAGGAGTATAAATTATCGCATAGATGCTGGTCGAGACTATCGGTTGTGAGATTGTGAACACATGCTCAGTGGCGAAGTGGTCAAAATCAGTGGGCAATTTAATGCAATTCAATGAGCAAGCTTAATCTCAGTATAAATTAGTGCACATTAAGAGTTGGTTCTCGTGTTTATGGGTATGAAGGGGATATTCAGCAGGATCTTAACAGTTAAAGCTATTATAACTAGAAGGCTATAATAATTATGTGGTAATCAGCAGATGGTCAAGATTATGACCTTTTCACAATGACCGCCATGGTGCTTAGATGTATATCAAGTTGAAGAGCCCCTTACTCTTAGACACATGAAATCACCATTGAACTCATACTGATAAATCGTTACAGGACAGTGGCAGATCCAGGTTTTAAGAAAAAAAGCGGTGGGCGCACCTACAAACTGTGTTTTTTACGCGCGATCAAAAGGGAACATACCAAAAAACACCCACATGAAAATAAGGTATTTTGGTAGGGGAATGGGCGCCCCCCCCCCCTCTTCCGGTTCTACATATGCATGGTCACCATGAGAACACATACTACAACCAGCAAAGAAATCGTGGAATCTTGGTGATTGTGATCATCAGAGATCATCTGATCATTAAGGTAGAGTCGCTCCTGCGTAAAACTGACTCACAAAATGGCAGCCACAATCCACACATACACTTGTGTGACTCGAGTTAATTATAAAGGGCCATGGAACACCTTATATTAATCCGCGTATCAGCGAATCAGCAATAAACAGCTGTTCCTCTGGCGCTCCTCACCGCCGGAGTAAACACATTGCGGACGCGCGTGAGAGCCCCGCGAGTACTCTCACGGCGCCCCGGGGTCGTAAACCCCACAATAAAAAGGGGTGATAAAGACGTCGTTAATTAACGAACCGTGTTGACTCAAACTCGCTAAACGTCCGACGAATGCCGTTAAACGTGGGACGTAATTCCATAACGTCGTACAGTAGAACGCACAGTTATGACGTGCACCTCCAAACACCAGGACGAGGCTCTAGGTCCGTCTATGAGAAAAAAATGATGTTATGTGATTCGTGCTTGCATGTTGGCATATTTCACTGATGCGGAATTCTCACATTCCCCCTGAATCTTGTATGCATACAGCCGAATCTGTTTTACCCGAGCTCGGATAAGTCGAGCACCTGGATAAGTGGAACTCATTTTGCGTTTCCTTTGAACTTGTTTCTAATTATCCGTTAATTACCGGGCCACCTCTCTAGTGAGGCCACATGTGACCAGCCAGCAGCCATGCGATTCAAGTAGATACTTGTTTGTCCGACTCGATGCATTAAAGGGCCATGGAACACCTGATATTAATCCGCGTATTACGGTGTTCAGCAATAAACAGCTGTTCCTCTGGCGCTCCTCAGTAGAAAAAGCACATTGCGGACGCGCGTGATTGGGGAGTACGGTACTCACGGCGCCCCGGGGTGTAAACCCCACAATAAAAATGATAAAGACGTCGTTAATTAATACCGTGTTACTCAAACTCGCTATTGCTCCGACGAATGCCGTTCTGTGGGACGTAATTCCATAACGTCGTACAGTCAGTTTTACAGTTATGACGTGCACCTCAAACACCAGGACGAGGCTCTAGGTCCGTGACGAGAGAAAAAATGATGTTATGTGATTCGTATAGATAATTTCACTGATGCGGTGTTACATTCATTTTAAGTTGCATAAGCCGAATCTCTTTTTTTCTACTCGGATAAGTCGAACACCTGGATAATTGAAACTACGTTTCCTTTGAACTAGTTTCTAATTAACAAATACTTGGTGGTTATGGGTCGGTTTTCTAATGCTGTGCCAGTAGGTGGTTGGAGGAAAGCAGCCATATTTGGAGGTATTTACATTCCGGACATACGGCTCATTTGCTTACGGAGGTAATTAAATGAACTACTCCGTCATAATTCACTTGACCGAAATACATTTTGATAATAGAGCAATCTCAAATTTAATGTGTTTCATACAAGCCATAAAATTCAAACATTCAACCGGAACTTAACAGAAACAAAACTATAAAGGAAAGACGTGACGTGTACAATACACTATACGGATCGAACATAAATACTTAGTTATGGAATTCAGTTTCTAAAGTAGACTTGGAGGAAGAGCCGCGTTAAATATATTTTCCATATATTTCTGCCTTTTTAGGAGGTATTAAATGACTTCACTTTGTAGTGCCGAAATACATTTTTAATAGAGCAATCTGCCTAAAACTGTTTCATGCCTGAATTCAAACATTCAACCGGCCTTAACAGAAACAAAACACAGATGCACAATACTATAAGGATCGAACATCAAAGTAGACTTGGAAAGTTAAAGCTACTTTCCTTTCTGCCTTTGACTTTCATCACGTCACTGTGCCTGGGACGCTTTACTGACGCACGTGATAACGCATGACGTCCGTGGGGCACACGTCTTTGTCCACTCGGGACGTAAGGCCATTGCATCGTTGAGGCGGTGATCCGATTGTTCTGGTTTTCTCATTCGTTTAACCTTGTTTGTGGCATTAGCGAGTGCGTGTCGGGCATTCAGCATGCGGGGCATTAACACGGTAAGTTAAATATGTGGCTCATTCGATTACAGGTACAGTAGAAACGCCTTATCTCGATGTTTCTTATCCATTTTTTTTCTGTTGTTACGAAGTTAGTTTCATGTGCTTTCAATTGCCTTGTGAGCCTATTAGTTGGTTATCTCGAATATTGGTAATATCTCCAGCATTTCATCGTTCCCCATGCAACTTCAAGATAACAAGATCTTACTGTCTTGAAGAACATGTGTTCAATTTAGTTGAAGTGCTTGACAATATCCAGTCCATTACTATAAAAAATACATTATGACATGGCATGAATGGCGTCTTCACATTACTCTACTCAAAGCTAATGCTATATCAACATGGCCAAATGTTCTGGACATCTTGATCAACAGTCCTCAATCGACGTGCCGTCTAAAACGTAACCTCCTATTGACCTATACATTAATTCCAGCTTGAAACACGTTTGATTGTTCATCAGATTCCACAGGAAATCGAACCCTTTAGCCTTGACTCTGACATTCATCAATAAAAAACTAAAAAAAAACTACAACTTTTCATTTGATCTTCGCATGCACATGCACGGTGTGCGTAATTGGGTGTGTGCGTGTGGCAATACTCGGTTTCCGGGGTGTTTAAACATGCAATAAAAGCAGCAAGGTCAATTGAACACAGCTAAAAAAAATCACCAACACGCGATGCCGGTGTTTTGTGTTTTGGCAACAAAGGCTACGGAATCATTAATACAGTAGAACCTCTGCGATTGTACCACCCAGCAGCCCCAGCTAGGCGACTGGCCTCAAGTAGTTTCTACAAGAATGCGGTCTGCTCACAGGTGTTTTAGATAGAGGTCGCTTTATGGAGGTGTCAGATGTCAAAACAGGCCGGTCACACAGACTAAAATAGTGATCAGGGCAAAGGTGAACATTTTCCAATATGGGTATAAATAATGAAATACATTTGGACGTTCTGTATCAATGTAAGGATTCTGTAAGGAAAGTTTTTAAAAATCTGAATAAAGTGATCAGGTCATGGCCTTATCAGTCTGAACGTCTTATTAACACGGGTGGTCTTCCTTATATGTAGTTCTTACACACAGACCTGTGCTCTGTTTTTTATAAAGTGGCCAATGAATTAATTTCATTCACATAATTTTCACTGAACCACTCTGAGTATCAGATGTCAAGCAAATTGACCTCTGAAATGTTTTGCCTGAGAGTGGATTAACATAATTTATTACTTTGTGTGACCTGTTTAAATACTGCTACCTGTTTGGTTGAACCCGCTACACCCAGCAACCTGATTGGTTGAACTCGCCACACCCATCTGATACTCATTTATATTCATCACAGCCCAGTGATACAGAATAGTTATGTGTCAGAGGTCTTTTCAGGACATCTGATACTCAGAGTGCACTGAACGAGACAAGCTAGCAAAATAATGAAAACCATTATTATCTTATCTGCGTGGCTAACGTCTTACCATTTTCAGTTTCACAAACGCTTGCATCTTCCGGTCGAGAACGGTCCATATTGGTTCATTGTACAGCAACTGACCACTTACTGCATCCCCTACATAACCCCACGGCACACCCACCCTCATGGGGGGGGGGGGGGCATTGGGCATTAGACCGAATCACGCTTAAGTCACGCTGACAAACAGAATGGTTTCCTTCTCGCTTTCCCTTGACAATACAATCACCACATCACAGTTTCAGTAGGAGCAGCTGTTAATCTCCGAAATCCGTGGTCTAGTTATCCCCACACTCCTTTGTGACCCCGCCCCTGCTGTCATCATGTGGGGTCAGCCACCCCATGAGGAGCCATAACCCCCATATTGGCCATCATCGCCCCGCGACAGGCGAGAGATCAGCACCACAAACACTCGCACTTTTTATGGGGTCTCCTTCCCACCGCTTCTTATGGTCTTATTGTTCTGGGGCCCTGGCTGTTGCCGGGTTGATGTGGTGCGGGTGATCAGGTTGCGCTTTCTGAGGATACGCGGGTGGTTAAAGATCGAGGTTTTCCATATTCACGCCGTTGTTTTTATAGTTGAATGCATAGTTTGACCCATTTAACTCGAAGTGGGAGGGTTGACGTTTTAGAAATCGAGCTATTAGAAATTACAAGTTGTCCGAGTTTTTTATAACATAAATCAATAACGTGAAGGTAATAGTTGTTTGAGGTATCCATATGTTTCGAGTTAGATTAAATTCAAAATGGCGGCTAAGGTCTGAAAGCTATTTGCGACAGGCACCATGATCGTCGTCAGTAGACCCGCTTACCCTCAAATTATTATATGTAAAATAGACGACATGTATGTGCCAATTTCGTCAAAACTGCTTCTAGCGAATTAACGCAGCCTCTTTTGCAGATTTCCTACCACTCTATAAGTTGTGACCCGAGTCTAGTTTCATTTATCGATGCCACTTTTAGTACACAACAAATTGATGTGGCGACCTCACCTTCGGTTGGGTGTAAGTAGTGTGCTTGTGGGGCCGAGTTTGTCACTGTAGACCGTTCCCGTTGTAGACAGTAATTAGCATCTCTTTTGTGTAGTAGAGTATGGCAAACACATCCCTCTCAAGCTCCCTCCTGTTCTTCCTGTCTCTCTCCTTTCCTCCGCCCGTTTATTTCCTTCTCTCTCTCACCTCTCTTAAACCATGCTATCCTACTACTATATGCCTTTTACACACGAAGCCAGCCCCCATTTTACTAATCTGCTTGTGAGTCAGAAATCCTCACATATCCTCACACACTCTCTCTCTCTCAAGCCATTCTAAACCAGCCCATCACTTGGCAACCCCAAACCATTACTCTTTCTTACAAAAAGCACCATTTATTAGAGCATAACAGTGGCTATGATTTACAGCCTCCCACGGACTTGGCCCGGTGCCTATCGTTCTCACATAACTCCATTCCAACGGAGCTTCATTATAAAACCAACTCTTAATATTTGGACGTGACTGAGTTTTTATCTCTAGAACCTATTCGTTAACGGGTTCTAGTACCAGGGGATAATATAAACACACTATCATATTGGTAGTTTCTAAGCCTAGGGCATAACCGGCAGTGCGGACATGTTGACAATTCTGTATATTTTCCGTGTCTGCGTGTCTACGGTATGTAAAAACTTACGGCCTAGCGTACTGGCTCCCCACTCCGTACCTACGAACAGGTAACTGTTGAATTGGGTTTATATTATGTTCCCCGTGTTAATCTTCCTCTACTCTCTTTGTACTGTTTCAAAAAATACTTTCGTCGCATTGTTACAGCACTGTTCGCGCACTGATCATCACCGGCCCTTTGAGTTTCTAGCCGTAGAGAGGCAGTACTGCCGGTTGTGCCTTAGGCTTCAGTGTTGCTTTAACTTTTCTAAAATTGTTCTAAATATATTTATAATGCCTGACTTAGTTTTTGTTTATGATGAATATATTTCAAACTCTATTCATTATAGCTGCCTTTTCAAATTCAAACTTATACGAAAACAAAACAAAACAAAAACAGTCTTTGATATACTAGTGCAAATCAAAACATGCGCATGTGTACATGCCAGCAATGAGGGTTGGTAAAACCTTTAACAAGTTAAATGCACTACTTTACCAAAACCTACAGATCTGGCTTTAGAGCTATAGCATATTTCAGGATCTTTATCCCATAATTCCGTCAGCGTGTGCATTAACCATCCAGCTCTTAGCATTTAGACTTGAGTCTGTTTTACCTCTGGTGCCGATTTGTCACCCAGGTTCGTGAGGCAGTTACAATAATTGCCGCTGGGGGCGTTTGTCGTGAAATGCCAGACGAGTTTTTGGTCCAACTCAAAGGTAAATCTTTAGTGTTTTAGAGTGATGAAAGCGCCGAAGCACGCCATAGGTGATATGTTAGATGTATTAAATAGAAACGTAAGATATAGCTATATCTCTAATTGCAACAACCTCCACAGTGAGATCACGGCTGTAAAAGGGTTAGTTGGTGTGCTCCTACGTCTTCATAAGGAGACAAGTATGAACCTCCATACAGTGGCCACCTCTCTATTGATACCAACTGAAGCCATTCTTATGGTGGCCTCATTAGATAGTTTTTTGTGTATGATAAAAGAGAACACTGCTTACCTTTGCATTGTGTAATAGTGCTGAATGTATAGTACGGGAGTTGATGTGAACGTTCCAGGAGGTTATTTCCCTAAAGGCACGTGGTGTTACTGATGTCTAAAAACAGTTGACTTGCGTGCGTGTATGTCCGGCAGAACCTCAAACCTCTATTATGACCACCTGAGTATGGTCTACACTTGTTTGAATTGAGAGGTGACCTCTATGCAGGGCCTCTTTTTCGAAAGTGCTGAGTTCATACAATGAGTTCTCAGTATAGGGATGCTCTACGTACAGAGTATATATGTTCTTTATGCATTAACCACTTCTATAGTGCGCTGGACTTTCAAGTAAAGTATAAACACATACATTTTAATGAACTACAGACGCCAATCTCCCAAAACCATAGATAACCTCGACCACGGCAGTAACTCCACATCAACTAATTGCAGAGACGGTTATCAAAATATATGGCAGCAACGATGGCTGATAAGACTTCACAGAGGCGTAATATACAGCAGGAATAAATCCCCTCCCACTTCTTCCAGGAGAGATGTCTATGTGTTACATGAATGCACATTGGATGAATAGACTGTGATTTCTTATGCAAAGTGTGTGATTTGAATAATAATGTTGCTCTGTGCAGAGGGCCACTATGCATTTGGCTCTATGGAAACGTACATGTGAAATGAACGATATTCACATAGCCTGCTGAACATAATGTAAGTTTGTATTTTCTACACAAAGTATCTGTAAGAACTATCAGCTACCATATTACCCATTGCTCTTCCTGAAACTGACCATACATGTGAAACATAATCACTGGTATTAAAGGGTGTTGGTTTTAACAACAATAGAAAAGTATGTCCCACAACACTTATCAAAATTCTGACAACAATCATACGCATTCAAACATCCTAACCATGCACTCACCACTGCTCACCACTGAATTCCTCGCTCCATTTTCCAGCATTGTCACTGATCAAAGTTCCCACATCAGATAGAGTCAGGAGAATCAATGAGGCATCTGGAGATGTTGGCAGATTTGTGTTGTTGGTTTGGTAGTTTGAGGGAGTGGGGGCAGGTTGGAGGGAATGAGTACACCACCATGGCTCCTTTACGAATAGCAGATCCAGGTTTTTGGGAAAAGGTCGGTCGGGGATACGCAAACACTATTAGTCCATTGGATGAGCGAAAGCTCTCAGACATACAAAATATACACAAGAAGGTGAACTTTTTTTAATTGATCTGCCTGCTCACTATCCAAATCTGCGCATAAAGTGATTTATCTGTATGGCACACGTGGGCTTGTTTTAAAGGCAGTCTGATGTGGCCCTGATGAGGCCAATAGGGACTATCCAGAAACATCCTAAACTATTGCGGGCTTATCAATCGCAATACAAATGTTATTGAAAATTGTCCCTCATTCATGTCTCATGGTTTACCTGAAACATATCTGTAGCCGACTAGCCGTGAGCCAATGAGATCAGCAGCACAGTTATACTTCCGCTGGCAATCGTGACGGTTCAGCCTCATGCCAGAGAAGCACGTGATGCAAGAACACCCATGCACAGTTCCTTAATATCAAGTATTCGGCTTTTGATTGACAAGCACGCCAAGAAGTAATTGTTAATAAGTTTATGGTGATGCATATATGCATTCAATTAAACAGATAGAACTTTCCACTGTGGGTAATGGACAGATATTGGTATAATGTGCTGTAGCACAACATACAGTGCGTGGCTTGTGTTGATATAATGGGAAGTCAACATTACATGCGTGACTAGTAAAGACTGGCGGGACCATTTAGATATTAACCATTATTCGTGGGCATGGCTGTGGTAAGTGGGGACATAGTAAAGATGTGTCGATTTAATCATATACACTTAGCGGAAGTGATAGTGGATAGTGTATATTGTTTATGTACGTAGAGCACCGATTCACGAGAACGTGGTTTCTTTTCGTGCACCACAAGACAAGGCGTGCATCCTCATCTATACGAGGTTTATTATTCAAATCAGAAGCTATTGAGAGTTTGCAACACTTGATATAGTGATGTGTGTGTACAGTAGACGGGGGTGAGGTATTTAGAAAATATAGACATTCCCACAGTAGCAGTCACCATGTCAATATATCATATTCCACTGCACGTAGCTGTGGTTCTAGAGGCCAGTTCTACTGTCACTCGCAGGCCTCATTCATTCGGTGAGCACGTGCCAAGGTCCACACATATTGTTCGCCCCTCACATTCGCCTAACACTATTTGCGGACCTTCGCAGCAGCGACCTCCATCTTCTAATTGCACGCTTCATTATGTTTACACATTTGGCAATTACACCAGCACTAGACAATGTATCTGGTACACAAACACTGCTTGTTGTCCCACCAGGGAATGTGAGGACACGCATGGCCACACGAGAAGCCCTCCCACGCTCAAACATAGGGACCAGTTGTATTATATAGATGGTCTAATTAGTGGCCCTACTGAGATGCACCGGGAAATACCGTGACGTATGACTCAATGGTGAGTCTCAATCTTTTAGCAAATCATTAAAAAAAAGACAGCCTAGCTTGGCAAATTGCGACTGGAGCCTTATCTATCTCGCGCCTAAGTATCCCCTCTCTTCCCCTAAACCCCGCGCACAAAGACCCACCCCCGCCACCCAACACACCCAATCAGATCAGTATCACGTTCACGCGCTTACATTGTCTCCACCAGTGTCTGTATTCCCCAAGCGAGGGTCTAACATCAGGCGCAAGACACACAGCAGCTTGGATTTATAGCTTCCCTATATAATGTTTACCAGAGTCCTATCATGGGCAGTCACACCCCAGCCCCCCTCGGGATGCATCTCAGTCTACACACTGCTTCGTGAGCAAACTTCTCAAACGGATCGCTGTTCGGGTGTCAATTTCTGTCTGTGGGATCCTGTGTCCTGGGGGATGAGGTATTTGGCACTGGTACTGACAGATCCAGGGTCCTGTAGAGGGCATTTAAGCCCTCCCCCACCCCCCTCCCTCCCTCCCCACGCTACCCCCATAAAATGTCACATTCATTTCAAGCTTCCGCACATCAAAACCCCTTCAAACAGACCCTTTTACACTGGAACCTTTTTGAAAATCTGGATCTGTCAGTGGCTGGCGGTCGTGGGAGCATAATGTCCCATTTACCCAACAAAATGTTCATGGTGACAGCTTTCTGAAACCTGGATCTGTCAGTGGTTGTGGTCTATTGCACAGTCACGCTCAGGGGTTGTGTTCCCACCCTCCTCGGCCCTGTGGTGTCTGTGTCACCCTGGACGGTGAGCAAACGTCTGTCGTAATTGAGCACGTGACGACTCCTTTGATGACGTAACTATGTTCGGTATCTGGTTCCACTTTGCGGAACAGCAAATTTAAAGCAATATTGACTCTCTATAGTTTACATTTTTGTACTGCTCTCCATGCAAATACCTCACAAATTTGAACGTCTCGCAATAGGGGCACCATTTCAGTTTTTCAAATATTTTCCTTGGTGTAATAGCATGCATGTGTGTATACGTTTATGACTTATAAACGTCCAGCAGCTGTAATGGTAAATGAAAGACTGGTCATCGTCGCTAACGCTTCATAAAGCAGCCACCTATATACTGAGAATACGCGGTGGCAGACCTGGATGGTCTTATTGGACAAGTTTCACTGTATTCGCTATCTTTAGATGCTGTGAGAATTCCCAGAGTATTTGAGTGGTATTTAGACTGAAAGGGATGGGCATTGGAGTGGTTTTGGTGAAAGACGATATGGTCTTCTTTGCCACTGATGAAACGAGTATTTAATAACTTCTATGAAACCCATTCACTTATAGCTTTGCCTTATTTCTAAAACTAGTGCAAGCTATCAAGTTTGCAATCTTCTGAAACTAAAGTCTTATTAGTGTGTAGTTTGCCACATTGCTTATGTGATACACATCGGATTCCGTCACCCTAGAAGGACAAAAATTTACAACTTTTCACTGTTTTATAATCAGATTTACTTGACTGTCAATAAGGTACGTCGATTGGCTGTAATGCCAAATGGTCTGACATTTGACAGCTTACACTTCACTTACATTATTAACAATCTAGAAACAGCAAAATGATACAATACATCTACGTAGGCTACAAACATATGTCAATGACCACAAGTGACACTTATTAAAGAAGCACCTAAATTGATACTTCACTCAAAATGTGCTCATTGTACTGTTATCACCTGGCCAAAAATACACACTGATATATCAATTAAGGTTACCAAAGCGTCCACTATGTCAATAACCACAATTACCCTGCTCTGTGCTTTGAGTGGCTTCTCTCAGCGGAACACACGTATTATCACCCAGTGCCGAGTGGGCGGCCGACTTCAAAGGACGCCATTCTCTGCTCCCTGAACACCCGTGTGTGGATTAATGCACGTTTCACACTTCCAGACAATCATTTGCATGCACCAATGCATAGACGTTTACCAACCTGGCATGAACGTGCTAAATCGCTGGACGATTAGACTAAAAACTGGAGACTTGTATCAAGAATATATATGTATAAGAGCATTTGTGTAAGAGCATTTGTGGTTGAATATGCAGACATGCTATTATATTCTATGTGGAGATAAATGAGAAATGGCCCATATATATATATATATGAAAATGCTTTATGATTCAATTTGAAGGCCATTACGGGTCATTTATGTGCAATATGATTTCATGGTCTTATATCACTTTAATAGGTTGTATCGTTCCATGAAATAATATTATAATATATACAAAAATTAGAAATTATATATCAATAATTGTATACATGTCTAAATTAGTCCTTAATTCAAACAAAGCATACAAAACAGCCATTTCAATTGTGTAGATTTCAAGAGGTCATTCTACATCATCAATAAGTACTGGGTAGATGATGTGGCCTATGGGAAGAACATACAATGATGGATTTCTGTATGCAATCCACTATGTTGATTGTCCTCAGTCGCTCTTGTGATGGAGTGTCTGGCATCTATGCGAAACTAAACTCCTCACAGCTATAGTGTCTTTCAACATTCATTCTCGGCATGTTAGAATGTTTTGTCTTTCAAACTTTTAATTCAATCATCTCTCTGTTAATTCCCAACGTTTGAAGTCAATCAACTATGTGGCTGTTGAAGCTGGATTAGTTCATGAATATAAGGGTAATGTAGTGGTATGTATTACTGGTGATATCACCCTGACTTTGCATGAGTTCTCTCTGCCTGCACGAGTGAGCACTAGTGAACGAGTGCAGGCAGACAACAAAAACACGTCTTCACAGGAAATAATAAAGTGAATTGTATAGCTCTTGAACGTCGTCAGCAAGGACTTGGTAATGTATCATAAGTTCTAGTATCGCATATATTATGTTAATCACATTATGTTAATGTCCACCATGAGGTCATAATCAGTATCGTCTGGCTGTCGGCCTATCAGAATTCAGCCAGATTAAAAGAATGGTGACATTATATGTGTCATTTACATTTCTCTGATATTGTGGCCAACGGAATGTCACTGCGCCACATCAGTCTACAGTGTCATTACCATTGAGCATACAACAAAGTGATAAGATGACCTAGCTTTTGGTTGGATGTATCACTGTATGATGATTTACAAAGGCCAGGAGACCGATTGAAATGGTTGCCCTGGTGGTAGGAGAAGGGATAGTGAAGAAGCTTCATTGGTAATTAAGCAAAGATTCCTGCATCGCCAAATCTCACGGCTATACACAGTACACGTATATAGTCGAAACGAACATGGACTTGGACAGGCGGTGTAAGTGATCAACACATGAACACTGACGATGAGAATCCTGTGGCAATATATTGTTGCTTACAGAGTTACCACACCCACTATGACTAGGCCATTCTGTCTTTTCATTTGCCATGTCTTGTTCTTCGCTGATATTTACTTGCATGTGTTGAGTTAGGTCCGAAAATACCCACAAACACATGAACCGGTTTACAATCCAACACGGTGTGGTTTGATTTAGACCTAAACCAAACACGCACAGACAACACACGAAACCATTTACAATCGAGCAGAGTGTGACTTATAGTAGACACCCAAATCTGGAGATGGGTAGCAGTTTACAAGGCACAAAACGATCAACTTTTCCGCATCTTAAACACACATCAGCTTGAAATGTATTTCCTCCAGCCTGTGAAGAGATTGTTAAAGCAGAATATATCTCCCGTGTGTAGACTAAATCACCTCTTTAGACCAAATATACGACACACTAATGGCAATGCCCGCTGCTGTAAACTATCCTACGGTTGAACCGCCCATAAAGATCACCTTTATAACGAGACCTCCTCTGTAATAGAACAGCCTTCCATGGTCACGAGCTTTCATAAAGACACCACAGTGTACCTCCAAAAGTAGACCATCTCTCTGCGGAGACCACTTGAAGCCAGTTTTAACCACAACGTTCCTCTGTAAACCGAGGAGAAAAAAGAAAACGGCTGATTTTATTAAGATGGTGAACTCCCACCATGAATATTGTAATATGCCTATATTTTTACATCTCTCAAAGGGCCTTTTTCAGTAGGTCTATATATGTTAGAATGGATGCCTTCCTATTAGGACTTAACCATTCTTTTAATATGGGAAACACCTAAATTGTTAACAGACTGTATGAATGCTGACTGATGGCTCTTAAAATCTTGTGAAATATGAATGGCCTACGGTTCACCATAAGATGTGGTCATTATGATGATTCAAAGCAAAACGGGCACATACATGTATCTTGACATAAGTTGGCAGGACAAGTTATTTCAGGCTGTTAATAAAACTCAATTTTCTCTCTTATTATAGTTTTAATTTTTACAAATTCCATCAATCTTAGCTAATGATATAACATGTTACATGGTTGGAATTATAAAGATAAACGTAAAATTTGTTATGAAGCAATCAATGTGAATCTTGATACTTACCTTCTGATGAAAATACATTGCAATCGTAAAAAGCATCGTCCAATAATAAAGTTCATATAATTATCCAGACACGTTGGCCATAATTGTTTTCTATCTGTTCAATCGCTTCATTTTACGTGCATTTAACCTTGAAAGACACCCATTTTCCTGGCTATGTAGTTGCTTCTACTTGTCGGCATCGATAAAATGTTGTTATATTGATAGGAAACTATTTATGATGAATGGTTTCTTTCAAAACCTGTTGTTCCTCATTCGTCATACTAAAATCAACATTGAAAGACTGAAAGTAAGACACACAAGATCTATGTATTGAGTACATACATACACACACTGGCAGATCCATTTTATTTAAAGGAAGGGCACATAGTGACTACCACACTTATAGATATCATGTTTTTTGTTCGCGTAATCGATGGTAGACATGCCCATATAACATGAAAATGAAGAATTTTGGTACAGAAATGGTGCGCCCCCACCCCCACCCCCCACCCTACCTATGACTATGCGAGTTCAAATAAATGACCAACGTTATGTGTAAAAAAATGTGTACTGCTTCAAAGTGTACATCACCCCATAAAACACGAGAGAAGCAGTAACCATACATATCAGCCCTTCAGAGACTGTGAAGTCTGAGCCTTCCCGCGTCTGAAGTCAAACCACCGGATCTAGGCGTCACAAGTTTCAGGTCTTCTCTCGTTTGATGCGCCAAGCTGCCGTGAGGGGATTTGCCGCCTTGCTGCGAGGTGATATAATGCCACTGTCTACTGTCACACGGGTCTGGCACGTGACAGAGACATGTTTTACAAGAAAGCCAAGCTACAGACAAACTTGTCACCTCGAAGATGCAGGGATAGCAGTAAATGTTCGAGATAAACAGTATTCAAGATAGGCAACTGATGTATGCGTTTTTTTGTTTTGTGGTGGTTGACGGGAAACGAAACTAGCTTTGATATAGCAGAATATTCGAGATAATCAATGTAGAAATAACTAGAGAGACTGTTACTATGTCTGCTTCATATACAGTACCTGTAATGTCAGCAGTACTCTGCATGCCGTGTAGACTCGTCAACTGTGTCATAGAGTGACGATTTCTTCGTATAGGGATGCCATTGCCAATAAAGTGGTATTAAGTAGTGAAGATAATTGGACAAGAGGACAACTGAAGCCGGAAGAATAGTTGAAGCACTGACCATCTCCGTCCGCCGACCCGTACACTGCCTCAACCAACTAAAGGAGGTCCTCCAGATTGGACTTGTACATGTATGGGACTGGAATTTCCACACATCGCGTGACTCAATGTCAAAGCGAGGCGCACAGCAACCACACCTTGGCACACGAGTAGGAAGCAGGTGGAAGGTCTTCAGAAACGTCCCTTCTAGGTGCGGAAAGAAGCATCTGAGTATGTGTTTACCTTCTTATGTGGTAAATTGTACTTTTCATTTGGTGTCTTAATTTGAATGAGCTCGAAAACGTTTACGAATAAAATCAATATAAAACTTTAAAACAAAATTTCATCTGATTAATAATACAGCCGTAAAAGCATAATATACACTATTGATACTTGTAGTTTCAGTTGGCATTATTACGTTTCAAACCTGCTAAGTTTTATGCTCATAGCAATCGTTGATATATTCAATATGAAATGGTTAAAGGCTTGAAGCGCTCATGTTCCATGACGTTTTGCCTATTGTCTCGTAGACCATAGCATTTTTTGTGTCCATGGTCTAATAAAAACATTGAGTTATTATGTATCTAATAGTTTGTAATTAAATAAGACCTCAAGGAAACAAGAATATAAAAATAGTTTATCAATAGCATAAACTCATAGAAGCAATAACAATGATGCAAACACTAAGGACACCCTATTCTATAGTAAACAATGGTGTCATTACATAAAAAGTGGTTTCTAATTACATGAGACAACTGGACTGGTAGACAAAAACACCATATAATGCAATATCAAAAGGGTATCCAACCCATATGATAGCATGTATAATAGCAACTATATATCTATGATTCAAAACAAACAAGCTTTCATCTGATTGAAGTCCTATATCTCCTGCACACGTCTGTGAGCAATATTAACACCCGTTTCCACTACTTGAACACTCACAATCCCTAATAGATACAAGTCTCCAGTTTTTAGTCTAATAGGCCAGCGATTAAGCACATTCATGCTAGGTTGGTAAAGATCTGCACATTGGTGCATGCAAATGATTGTCTGGAAGTGTGAAACGTGCATTAATCCACACACGGGTGTTCAGGGAGCAGAGAATGGCGTCCTTTGAAGTCGGCCGCCCACTCGGCACTGGGTGATAATACGTGTGTTCCGCTGAGAGAAGCCACTCAAAGCACCGAGCAGGGTAATTGTGGTTATTGACATAGTGGACGCTTTGGTAACCTTAATTGATATATCAGTGTGTATTTTTGGCCAGGTGATAACAGTGTGGTGAGCACGTTTTGAGAGAAATGTCAATTTAGGTGCTTCTTTGATAAGTGTCACTTGTAGTCATTGACATAGTGACACGTTTTGTCTTTCTGAATAATTGAGCATTTAGTACGTGTTGCTAATAAGGATGTCCTCCATAATGAGCTCAAGTACACCTCTACATGACGACCAGTTTGTGTCCCACATACATGTAATAAGCAGTACAGGTGTAAACTTACATCACTGGCATTTGCATAAAATTGTAGATCCAGGTGTTAAGAAAAAGGAGAAGGGCAGACCCCGAGGATTTCATGTGTTTACAGAGATACCAAAAGCCGTATGAAAATAAAGTTTTAAGAGTGAAAGGAGGGACGTGTGTCCCAGCCGCCTTCTGGATTTTCCTGTGCCATAAATACTAAATGATCAATCAAAACTGTTACCAAGGACTTCACAGACTGCATAACAAATCCATCTTTGTGCATCTTTCCCTGTGGCCCAATAATCTAACCCTGGATTATGACTGCAAATCACTGGCTACCACAATGAGTTTACACGCTTTGTGTTTTGTCTTAACAATAAATGTTTCCACGCTCTTTGATTCTGTAAACACACATGGAAGTAAATTCAATATGCATTATCTACATTATCTACTACATGTATATAGTAATTCATCTTACTTACATGTATATGGTATTTATGTTATGCTATGGTCAGGTACGTACTCGGGGGTAGCGGTTGGGGTCTTTACGTTCACTAATACCTTCTAATAAGATTAGATACAACATTTCCAGGGGAACTCCTAAATGTATTCATTGGACTATTGCCTGTGAGCAGAAAACCCGAACTCCCTTTACAATATGACAGTCTGAGTACGGTCCTGGGTGTTATCCTAAAGTGTTATACAGCACGTGTAGTCGTGTACATGGAATCATTCAATTCAATAAGATATCCCTATACACAGAGCAGACATAAGAATTCAACATTTAGCTAGTAAGTGGTGTAGGCCTATATAGACTGTTCTCTCGTGTTAAAGTGCCTGACGCTAAACAATTTACTAGCCGTTCTTTAGTTGTCCATTTAATTACAAGTGGGACCAGTACTCATGATGATGGTAGCATTTTTCCACGTGTAGACCAGTACTCACACTACACTGACCTCGAAAGAATTATGAAAGCATGTGATGTGTGATAAATGAAGATCGCATTCCCCCCCTTTTCCCCCATCTAGCTGGTGAGTACATATGTACAAAGTCCGGTGAAGTGACCCGGGCCGGGGGGCACATTCCCCCCTTTCCCACGAAATTTCATTTTCATGTTTACATGTTCACACGTACAAAGTGGTGTGCATTTGTATAAGACGATCCTGCTTTGACCTATGGTTTGCACAAAACATAATTGGGCACAAGTTTGGCCCTGAAATACAGTCCAATTTCATCCGACCGCAAGTATGTCTTATACTAATAACCTTATGATAATTAATCATATTATCTATCAGTAAGTGAATGATATCTTAGAACCATTTATTAAACCTGTGGCTACTATAATCTATTAGCATGTGTATGTAGGCATTTACAGTAGTTTATTCATACTGTCTGGATCATTAAACATATTTATCTAGTATGCACTTGTTTTATCAATAGAAGATTTAGTTTGCAATAAACTGCGGGTCATTAATCAAAACAGTTCTAATAATAACCATGTATCGTGTATATCGGTGCAGACACTTTGAGCACCATGAATTTAATACTTTAGAGCCTATCAATTAAAACCTCAATAGGCATTGTGGAGGTTGGTGTCAATTTCTTCACACAGTGAGAATGCTTTAGCCACCATCTTTCTATACCTCATTACATTTCACACCTCAACATATTCTTGCTAATCTTAGTTTAAAAAATCAGTGATACAATCTAGTGCAAGCCATAGGTACTTTGTAGGCGAACTCTGAGAGATATTAATCTTAATCATGTTGTAGCAGATGTAATGAGTGGTGTGATTTGTTACTATTGTAGCACATTGGCATCGATTCGTTCCAACTCTAAATGTTTCATCATATTTATAATAGCTAATTGTTTTTTGTTATTTCTAGTATCCAAATGTTAGTGGGATAAACAGGTTTTTTGGAAAGGGGTCACACTTTAGGAACCTTTCCTGTGATCCCCTATTACTGTTTTGAGTGTATTTTCATGATAACATTTAATAGATACAACGTTTGATATGTGCTATTTTCGCAACACACATTACGCTCTGAATATGATGTAAAGAAAACAATACTCCCAAATGAAAGAAGAAATTGTGGTGTACTATTGCTAAAAGGTATCCCTTAATGAGTAGGAAATGCTTTATGATTCCGAGATATGAAGCATAAAATTCCACGGACTGCTCTCTCTTTAACACGCATCTGCGCAATTTGAACATGAGCATTATGACATTGCCTCATTTGAGAGGGATTTCTTTTTTTCTTAAGAGACAACTCTAAAAGGAAACGTGCTTCACTGAAATGATATGGTATTATCTGTGGCCCGCTTGGTCTTAGGGTTCCCTTGATTTGTGGTGAAATGTAAATGCTCGCTCTTTAGCTCGCATTAGGTAAGGCCTTGTCCTATTTACGGTACCAGTGCACCAACAGTGAGGGTTTGATACAGTGACAGATTGAAAGAGGTGGTGGTTTGGGGTACGGGGAAGGTGGGCAAGCGAACAACTGACAGAGGCTCCCAGATTTCACCAAACTCTTTATGCATTGTTTTATGCGACAGCGCCAAATAACAAGTGGTTCTAAATAAATATTTTTGGCGGATTCCAGATCTTTCTAAAACGTCACAAAAACTAGTGTGTATGCAAAAGCGCCAACACGAAAGTGAACACAGTATGGGTTTGGTTTCTTATTCCAGGCGTGTGTTGAAAATTACAATATGCACAGTATGCAATTTTTCATGGCCCTCAAAGCATCTCATTTACACATTCATATTTTAAGGATGGCGTGTAAAGGGCCAAAGGTTGTAACTCATGGCAGAAGGTTCCAGTGCGAATCTCATTAGATGGCCACTTTAAACCTTAATAGTGTGCTTGTGTGCTTCCCGACTGGATAGAGAGTTGAACTCGTAACCAGATGGCCGTGGATTCGATTCCCGGTCGGGTTTGGTGTTGGTAATTGAGCAAACTTATCCATAACAGGTTACACATTGCTCCGTGGTACCTACACGTTAAATAGGTACAGGTCAGGCGAGTGAACGCAAATGTGAGTGAGAAGCACGTCTGCGCTACGATACCAATGTGCTGTATGCTCCCCGGGGAGTTGAAAAAAGATATGGTGTGACAAGGATGCCAATGGCCTGGTGTGTAATGTAAAGTCGTGTGAGAGCAAATTACTGGGATCATGACTATAAACCACCACATTTACAATTAATATGTCACTGAGTTTGTGTTTATCCAGCTAGAAAACCAGAAATCTTTTGGCGTAGAACTTTTTTTATTCATTAAAACACCCACTGTCATAGCACCTGACCGTTGCAATGAACCTGCGAGGCTGGTACTGATCATTTCCCGCGGATTTATCCATTAATCACACTATAGGTCTCAACCCTACCTCCAGGTCTCAGCTCGACCTTAAGGTCACACGCTCCCAGACCAGCATCAATCAACGTCTCGTAAGACTCAATTGACGTAATGAAACATCTTGCTCGAGGCTAACAGGCTAGCATTCCTTACTACCATTGGTTCATCGGTGTTTCGTGCGTAGATGTAAGTTGTGCACTGAAAAACGCTGTGGAGAGCACATTACTAGAATGTTGCATATAATTATTAGGATAGCAATTTGTGGTGATATGTACAAATACACAATATTTTTCACTGTTATTTACAATGCCACGTGACCTGTTGGACGTATCCTCATTCACCTGCTGTTGATGCTTAAATGTTAGTGATATCGTAGCCAACATCTTTTATTTTGGTCCACATAATTTATATACTCTATTTTGTCTGTCAAAACTTAGCTATTGCTTAAATGCATTGGGCTAGAAAGAACACGTTTTCGACTACATCTTGATACATCTATACCGTTCGTAAATGAAGATAAATGTTTGAAAATTGGTGCACAACATCAGCAATGAACAACTTTGGCACATCGGCACTAGCGAGCTGACACAGTTGAAGCGGCGTGACTGTCGCGCGTACTGCTCTCCGCTGTATAATGTGAGAGGTGTTTAGCGCCGGGGCAATCCCGACATGCGAACTGATTGACGGCTTGATTGTTACGCTCTGACTGGCTGATTGATTGAAAGAATAAACCAATGTCGTCTGTCAAAGCAAGAGCTAGGTGTGCCAAAGTACATGAAAACGTGTCTTTTTTTCTGTTAGTTTTGCTCACTGCATATCGTATAGGACTAGTTTGTGGCGCGCAGTAAACTGCAGAATGCTAAATAAAGGGGAACCGCGGCGATATGTGGTCTAGTGGCCTCTTTAAAGCGGTGGTCCTACGTGTACGTGTAGGTTTTACCAACTGTAGATTAGTCTTGTGACAAGAGTTTCCTGTCGTGGGTTCAGAAGTGGTGGGCGGACGGGTCGCCATTTTAACGCTGTATTACACTAAGTGCATCACTACAACCTTGACAAGATAATCTCTTGTTTTTCACTGGCAATTGCTGCGTAAGTAGGCGCATGCGCGGTGGAGGTACACTCCTTCCGGTGCCATATTTTTGTGCAAATAAATAAAGTTGGATGTAGGCATGTGTAACTGTGTGCCATGTTTGTTAAGTGACTTGTGAATATAGAAATACACGTCTTTCTGCTTTTCATCGAAGAGAAGAATCCTTTCACCAATAGGAACAACTTGCAGGTTTTCAATGTGTGGTACCCTTTACCGCACGTCACTGTTACTAGGTATACCTTCCCCTTCTCCCACCACTAGTGTCTATTAGCGCGACTTAACAGTATAGGTCTACCTCGTATCCCCCCCCACACACACACACACATACACACACAACAAACACCTCACCCCTCCACATACCCTCGCCACCACCACCATAAAGTTGTATTACACGTAACACGCACGACGGTCACATCATCAGGCGCTAACTGAGCAGTGTTTATGGGCATGCGCAATGGGTATGTGCTTTTGGGAGTTCACCATTAGTGACTTTTACACCTCACATGTCACTGTTAACTTAGGTTTTATTGAACTGAGCCGTCAAATATAATGTTCTGTAGTTGACGTATCTTTGGATTCAGAAATTACTTGTAATCACATTCTGCAGTTACTGTTTGAAAATATCTGATAAAGAAAACACAACACGGTCTCTTTTAAGGGAAGGTCCTAATTTGGCCATTTTTGAAGCATGAAAAAAATGGTCTTATTACAGAGGTGGTCTCAAAAGAGATGTGGTGGAACTTGGAGGTTCTACTCTAACAATCACAATCCAAATACCAGTAGTATTTCCAAAAGTACAAAGTGTAATTTTGTGATCTGTAAATACATGTTTATGGTTTTCTTCTTATATAATTCCACCTGAGCTCATGGTAACAGCATGCCATCAGCAGTACATTCAAAATGTTTGTAAAATTAATGACCCTCTATTTGGGGTTTGTTTGGTTTGGCCACACATAAACTACATTACCGCTAACTGGCTGTGGTTTATGGGGGTTGGAAATGCCCTGTGTATTTTGGGAGGAACAGTTATTGTGAGAGGGTTTTTTACAGCTCACTCTGAGGAATTGTTTTTCTTATATATGTTGTATACATATACTCTTTACTACTTAACTCACAGACAAGTGTGTGAGGGCTTGTTAGTGGCGTGGGCTAATCCTAGAACCAAGCAAGGAGAATGACATATACTATCTACCAGTGATGATAGTCATCTTGAGTATTCCACTAGCAGATCCAGGTTTTCCGAAATGCCGGGCACATAAACACTCCATTCCGTGGATACCGTACGGATGAAATCTTTCAGACATTCTACAAACGGCATGAAAATGACAGTTTTAAGGTGAAAGGGCCTCCTACACCCCTGAATCTATTTTTGTGGTCTCTATTAATATCGATCCTTACCTGCTGGCTTCTATATATTAAGGAGCCTGCATTGGCACAGCAGACCCTGAAATGACACACAAAATAATGTTAACAACAAACTATATATTAATATATGAACTTCATATTTTGTGTAACAATACTACCTAATTATACACTTGTGCTTTAAAGTATGAGAAACACATTCAATTGTTGCATTATCATTTATATCAATGACAAGATTGTTGTATACATGGATCATTTATCAATCTAACCGGCTTAGCGCGATAACCCGTATGTACCTCTCACAATAATCACTGGGTGATAAACCAAGAGTTTGTAACATGCTAATTTAAATGAGAATTTATCAATATCAAATGTAAGTTGAGACGCTTATAAGTGTCCTTGGCAGATACAAGCGACATGCTGTTGGTAAATATCCACGTCACTGTGGCCATTCAGGCCTCCCAAACGACGATACAATGAAGTCAAAGTGCGTGTAACAAGCACCATTACTGGCCGGACAAAACAGAATGACTTGGTGAATAGAATTGAAGATATAACAAGTGAACACATCAGCAGTGTAGAAACAAGTGTTTTCTATAGAAAGGTGCTGCTGCTGCTGCTGCTGCTGCTGCTGCTGCTGCTGCTGCTGCTGCTGCTGCTGCTGCTGCTGCTGCTGCTGCTGCTGCTGCTGCTGCTGCTGCTGCTGCTGCTGCTGCTGCTGCTGCTGCTGCTGCTGCTGCTGCTGCTGCTGCTGCTGCTGCTGCTGCTGCTGCTGCTGCTGCTGCTGCTGCTGCTGTACCCAATGATGTAAACAAAGTTTACCCATTATAACTGCAACATGCATAACAGGCATAACGTGAAACACTCTTTTACACTGGGCCTGTTTAAAAGGTCCTAACTTAGAATTACTGATGTGCATTCTAAATGTATTCATTAACTATTGAAATGTTACTTCAGACCTTACTTTACTGCGATACAGTTTAGTACTAAGAACTTATCACCAGTTCCAACATGTAGAACAAATGCAATAATTGTATTTTTCCTCAAGATCAACGTGATTTTCTCGTCAAATGTAATTTAGGTCTAATTTCCGTTTTGACACAGGCGGCCATTTTAGGAATATTAGGTGGTTTTATTTGTTTTGTCGTGTATCTTGTACTTTTGCTTTTTCTCTTTTATCTATAAACATGAGAGATGCCTAATGTTTGAATTATGATGCAGGTGTGATTCAGAGTAAATGTACAACTACAAATGCAATGATCTTGTAAAATTCCAGATATTACTATCTAATAGTGGATAGATATATTGGTTTACTTGTATTCCCTATTGTTGGGCTAATTTAACAATTTAAAATATGGGCTCTGAATTTTTCATGAACAAATTTTCACTGACACAGTGTTCAATATAATGTTATTGTAGGTAAAGAAAGTAGCTTAATAGTCTAGATCCATGTCACTAGATCTTTTATTGTATGTTTTTGAATCTCTCACGTATGTTTTATATTTACTCTATTTCATATTACCCACGGAGATTCATATATCCAGGTTGAAATATTATACCAAATGGCTCCTTGTGAAATAATGTTATAACATCACTTCTTATAGAAGCCCATAGCTGTGGGTGCAAGCTAGATTGTCTTACAAATACATTATCCAGAGAAAACAAGAATGTCAAACTTTGTTACAATTATATCACAATGCCCCAGAATACATTGTATTATATATGATAGTTAAGTAATCTGTTGCACAAGATCATACACCCTAGACGATGGTACGATATACACATTCCATCTATCATGCTATCTCGGTGTCATTGTAACGTATCTAAGTTAAATAGCAATATTTACAGGTTGACGTCAACAGCAAAGAATACACTCTGTGATGCAAAGCAGCCTACAATTAAGACCACCTCTGTAAAGGGACTACCGCGTCCAACCGTGCATTCACAGACCTTCAAAATGAGACCTCTGAGAGCATCCATGAGGAGACCACCTTTCAATTGAGACCACTTGAGCCTGCCCCACTGAAGGTCTTGCTAGAGACGTTCTACTGCATACAATGACGCATGCATGGCCATTGACTGCAGTAATAAAATATCTTAACATCAAAGGTAATCAAAGTTCACACAAGGAGACATTATCAATGTCTACACGGTTGGAGGTCATGCTGTATTAATATGGTACCAATGTACATGGTTTTTTTAAAAGGTTTCAATTTACAGAAGCTTGGACTCTTAGGTGCACTCGTACATGCACGATGTTGTACTGGCCCTACATATCAATATACATATCTGAGTATTAGTATATTGTCTTGTACAATACACATGTTTAAAGGAGCGTAAAAACTGAAAGTATGATTAATATAGTAAGAGAAAAATACCCAATAAAAGATGACAGACAGTACAATCATCTACACTGCAAAGCAATAATAATAAACTCCATGAACATCCATATTAACAATAACCTCTGTCCACAGGTCTCATCCAATGACAACCGACGAAAAGTGCAAAGATATAAAGGTGAAGTGCACAAGTATATATCAGTGGGGGAAAATGAAACCTGTGCCTCAATATAGTGCGCACTGTGTGTCAATATGATGATGACAATTCCACCAATAAAACGTGGCTTTATTAAAGGGCACGAGTTACGTCCCCGCCACGGTGCGTTTAACGTACATGACTTGACGTTTTGCGTATCTACTGTGACGTATTACAACCGTATATCACGTACTGCGTATTGAATGAGGACGCATTTTATCACCATCGATCCCAGCAGGGAGATACATTGCTGGGATGATGACTAATAAAGGTCATGGCTGACTGTGCTCAGACTGACAGATGATGATGACTGCTGATTAAGAGTGGACTTTATTAATGATAGGATTAATGTAAGTGCTCAAGTGGTTATTGTAAAAGATGAGTTATTATTGGTCAATGTAGATGTAGATACATGACTGTCATGGCGCCAGGGGGCTGCATACATTGGACTGGATTAGAGGTCAGTCTGCTACATGTACGTGAGGTTTAACATGTAAGAGGAGGTCAATGTGGGAGTACAACTGGCCATTTATGGAGACTGACAAGGGTGAAGGGAGGGTGAAGGGAGGGAGTTTTGTTGGGGGGGGGGGCGGTAACAGCAGTACATCTCCCTATTTTGGCACATATACTTTTAACTAATGCTGACAAACAATAGTTTGACAACATACAGTACATTGTTTAGACCGAAATATGGACCTTGCTAATTTAAAAACTTGTTGAATCCATCATTTGAAGTAAAACGTGACATCTTGACCAGCATATATTGGTCATCTTTACCACCAAGGTGGTCATCTTAACTAGTATGCTAATCATCTTGACCAGCATATTGGTCATCTCCTTTAAAGCACTGTAATACAGTGACTGTACGTCTGGTCTCGTCTAACCAACAGCTGGGTCTCCTATTTCACACGTTTCCGTGTACAGCACAGTGACAAGCGGAGACAACGATTAAGCGCATTAATATCACGTCAGAGCCGGGTGGTCGTGTTTTATTGTTTTAGTGCATTGTGACAAGTGGCAGCTTATCAGTCCTGCTGGCGTAAATTAGTAATGTGCACAGATATGCGGGGCAAGGAGGAGTGCGTGTCTTATCCAGAAGGGTGGTGAAATCTGATATATGTGGGTCGGGCATGGCAGTTTTCCTCACACATTTGCTGACATGATTGTAATAGATGGGTCAGTGGATATTGATTCCTACGTTAAGGGCATGATAGATTTGACTGAAGGCAACTCCAATCAAACCTAAATGTGGTTTAATAGTTTAGTTGAAACGATTTAAAAAGACATTCATCTTAAGCAAAAATAAAAATAACAATAAAGAATAAATTTATTAAATATTTGACAAAAAACAGCCATCCCCGTCTGCCAATTCCTAATGAGTTGATGCTTCAGAAATATATGCAACATTTTCCTCTTTGGTGCTCACATCAATGAAACTGCTCTGACGTGTGGTGGGAATGATTGACACCTCCGTGTTTGTAAAGTTGTAAACGCGTATTACTGGTCACACAGGCCGCCTCCTGCACAGAAGTGCACAAACCAAGTTAGGGCGTCTTTCTACTACGCCACAGACGTCTTTGATATGGTCAACGGTCCGTAAAAGTATCTAAAATAGCGAGTTGTGGAATTGAAAACAGTGTTCTAATTTTGAAATGCCCGTATCAGGGAAGTTGTATCAAAGAGCGTCT
This sequence comes from Streblospio benedicti, assembly GCA_019095985.1. Lineage (NCBI taxonomy): Eukaryota > Metazoa > Annelida > Polychaeta > Spionida > Spionidae > Streblospio > Streblospio benedicti. Next base: position 2,802,435 of record CM032668.1, read on the forward strand.
CTGGTTTTATACCATAAGCGCCAATTCTGGGGCATCTTGGGTTTCACGTCTTAATTTCCCATTCACACAGCCTTCAAAGTCCTATGTTCATGGCATAAGCTCGAATGGATAAGGATGATTCTGGGCGTGCTTCTACCAGGCCACATGGTCAGACAGCGCGGCGCCACGTTTGACGTGTGACGTCATTTGGAGGAGCCGTGAAGATGACACAGTCACGTGGAGGGGCGGCCGTCCCGCAATCAGGCCACAGCCGGCAGGGTACACACGTGTGGCACGTACGAGGGGGTGGGGTGGAAATAGACTGTGTTGTGATAGTGGTGGGCTGGGGTGGGGTAGTAACATCAAAACTTTAAAAAAAATGTGTTCCCGATTACGACGTGTCCTGGCTTGTTAGTACAGTGTCCCGGGAGGTAAGGAAAAAGCGATTAAGGGGCTATAGGATTAACTCATTAACATTCCAAAGAAATTCCGCGGCGGGCGGGCGGCGGCGGCGGCGGGCGGCGGCGGCGGGGCGACGGAGGCTAGGAAGGCGGCTAGGAAGGCGGGTCTCGACGGCGGGATCGCGGGGGAAGGCGGGATCGTGAAGACGGGGTCGAAGACGGCGGGCGGCCGGGGATCGCCTCGAAGACGGGGAAGGCGCCGCGCTGGAGCGAGCGAAGACGGGAGAAGACGGGGGGGCGGCGGCCGGGGATCGCTCGGGGAAGACGGGGAGGAAGACGGGAAGGCGGCCGGGGTCGCCTTGTAAGACGGTGAGGAAGGCATCGACTGGGGTCGTAAGACGGGGTCGTAAGACGGGGTCGTAAGACGGTGGCGCCGGGGTCGCGCGAAGAGGCGGGGGGGACGCCTGCAAGACGGGAAGGCGCCGACTGGACGCCTCGTAAGACGGGATCGCCTCGTAAGACGGCGGGGGAAGGCGGCCGGGGATCGCCGCGTAAGACGGCGGGGAAGGCGGCCGGGGCGCGAGTGTAAGACGGTGGGAAGGCGTCGTGTCGCCCCGGGGGATCGCGGGGGAGCGGTGATAAACCCCCGGTCGGAGCGCTACGCCCCCGGGATCGTCGGAGCGCGCCCGACGGTACCGTGCTCGATAAAGCCCCGGGATCGCCGGAGCGCTACGTCGGTACCGTCGCATCGCTACGTCAGCCCCGTGTCGCCGGAGCGCCGGATCGTAGCCCCGACACGCGAAGCGGTGCTATACGCGAGAAGCAGACCACCACCCGCTTAGCGCCGACACGCCGTAAAAAGCCATTAATCACGCCGACCGCCAACGGCTGGAGCTATACGCAAAAGCCATAAATAATCACGACACGCCGTAAGAAGCCATTAATCACCGCCCGAAGCGGGTGGTGTCCCGCATTTAATAGCCCGTTATTAAACGAGAGAAGTTTTAGAACAATATTGCACTATATCGCAGTTCAAGGAAGAAATAGTCGCTTCTTATTAATTGATTTTAAACTATAAGCATTCGCATTTTTTATTTTCAAAATAACAACGCAAGTC
>CM032668.1:2804031-2854504 GCA_019095985.1 Streblospio benedicti
CCGGCGCCCCGGTGGTTTTTATCGAGGCGGTACCGCCCGACAGGTGTGATTTATGGTTTTTTCGCAATAACTCCGGGGCTGGCGAGGTCGGCGGGGGGATTAATGGCTTTTTCCCGAAAACCCAGTCTCGGTGGGGGGCCGGGTGGTGGTCTGTTTTGGGCTTTCCCCCGGGCTGGGCGTGTCGGGGCTCCCGATCCGGCGCCCCGGGGGCCCCCGGGGGGGCTGGCGGCGATGCGGCGGTACCCGGCGTAAGCGCTCAGCATCCCGAGGCAAACACGGTACACCGTCGGGCGCTCGGCGATCCGAGGGGTATGCGCAGCCGACCGGGGGTTTATCACGCTCCCCCGATCCCGGCGACAGCGTCGTCTTCCGTCTTGCGCTCGCGCCCGGCCGCCTTCCCGCCGTCTTCGAGGCGATCCTGGCCGCCTTCCCCGCCTTCTTGAGGGCGATCCCCGGCCGCGCCTCTTGCGAGGCGATCCCGGCCCCTCGACCCGAGGCGTCAGTCGACGCCTTCCCCGTCTTACGGGGTGATCCCCGGCCGCCTCACGCGCGACCCCCGGGAGCGATCCACTCGACGCCCGCCGTCTTACGACCCCAGTCGGCGCCTTCCCCGCCTTACGCTCCCCGTCTTACGCTCGCGCTCCGCGCGACGTCTTCCCCGCCTCCGCGCTCCGCGCGACGCCTTCCCCGTCTTACGAGGCGATCCCCCGGCCGCCCCGCCGTCTTACGATCCCCGTCTTACGATCCCCGTCTTCCCCGCGATCCCCGCCGTCGAGACCCCGCCTTCCTAGCCGCCTAGCCTCCGTCGACCCCGCCGCCGCCGCCGCCCGGCCGCCCGCCCACCGCCGCGCTGAATTTCTCTTTGGAATGTTAAATGAGTTAATCCTATAGCCCCTTAATTGCTTTTTCCTTACCTCCCAACTTATACTACTTATCAGCATAAACTTGTGTTGCAGGTATTGTGTTTGTGTGCACGTAAAGCTACTGAAATGACACTTTGTACAGGCACTAACTCTTTATTCGTGTCTAGTGGCATACACACTAATCCAAGTTATGGTAGTGGTACGGGGGCTGCCGTTTCCTGTGAATACCCACGAGGTGTGGCTGAGAGCTTTCAGTCATCTTTTCTACAGTCGTAATAGTCTATAAAATGACGTCATGTCAGACGTAAATCACAGCACGAGTGCGCATGCGCATACAGAGTGTGACTTGATGCCCATGATGGTGATCACAGCGTATAATTGTAGGCGGCATCGTCTGTTTAGGGGAATCTCTTATACACTGCACACAATTGTATCAAGTAGCAGGCATCATAGTACAATATAGCCGTAATTTTCAATAAACTGTGATTTGAACATTATGCCCTACGTATAAGACTATATAGGTGTGGTGGCCGTGGTCAAAAGTGTGTCGCTCTCGTAAGACACTATGATGAATGATACTGTTTGCCGGACAGTGGTCAATACAGGCTGCCGAATAAATACATAGATGTGATGGAAAGTGATTGTGGGAAATTGCACTTCTTCCTTACCCATAGATATTAAACCACGCCATAGGCCACGGTATACAACATCATAGAAATGGTTTCATCACAGACACCAATCTCCGTATAAATACTTATGACCACATTGCCCGCCACCAAAGAGGCCACCCCGCGGGTTTGGTGAATGCAGCATCAAAACATACAACACTTCGCTCAGACAGCTATTGCCATGCTTTCAATATACGTGCGACCGACGTACATTCTAATGGTACCAGAGTCCCAACATTGCCGACAATTAAATCAGTGATCTCCATTCAGTTGGCCGATGTTGAAAGCTAGTGGTTTGGTTCGTGGTAGAGAAAGATGTCCACGCGTAAATAGGCACGTACATAGATAGAGGTAGATACAGGATTACTCTCTTTTATTTCTTTTTTCAATGGGGGTCCTCGAGACATACTTTATTCAGCACGGTGCTCACAATAATTACACAAGGAAACGAGCGGTCGTCCTCTATGTAGACCACATGTACTCGCTTAGAAATTAACACCGCTGATGCCGCATGGAATACCAAATCCCTCCGCCTGATTACATTGTTGACAAACACACTGACCGCGTCACGCAGTAAATCCTTCCACACCACCACCTCCATTGGAAAGTAGTCCGGCTGTGTGTCAACGCGAAGGGATTTCACGCCTTATTTCCGCTTAACTGGCGGAGTGTTTGCGTAATGCGTGTTTGTTATTTTAACTGGATTTTTACAGTGGGGCATTTTACAGAAGGGATCTAATCTGATTCATTGGTATTGCCCAAATATTGGACATCAAATCTTGTTTACGGGCTGACTGCCCACGATGTAACAATGTTACATGTATGACGGGGTTTTTTCACGTCTCAATGTGCAGTAGTCTACATTATGTTTTTTTTTTTTTCAATTCAGAAAAGTACAGTATCACTTCCAACTCAGAAAACTACCTGTGTTATTATATTATTCACGTATGGCCCTCTCCAGACTCTATGCAGCAACACAGCCGCCAACCTCCATACACAAGCCACCTCTGTATTGAGACCACGTGAAGTCAGTCTCTGGGGGGTCTTAAATACCAAATGCCCTTCTTAAGGTTCCTTCGGACACAATTCAATCATTACACGATCCATTTAACACACACGATTCTTAGAATAACATTTTGCTAATGAATATTGCGTGCATTGTTCCTTGGTCCGTTGTCCAAACGTCTGAAACCGCATTACGGCCGTTTACTTTAGACATTAACAGTGGTTCACTGCCCGTGTAAATCATTATGATCACAGTGATTCACTTTGAAGTCTATTATGCAATAAACCAATTGGTCTAATCTTGTCCAAATTGAAAAATAACTAGGAGAAACTCTGGAGCTCTCAATTTCATTTTTTCTAGGCCCTGTGCAGTTCTTTGGTTCTCGTTTTGTCTATGTACATGTAGCTTATCGCAATTGTCTAGTGTCTGCAGGGTCTTTTAATGCTGTAGATTTGTTAAAACTGAAGTTGTTTACACATATCACTGTCACATTTCACATACAGTTTATTTTTCTCCTTTGAAATAGTGAACATACATACGTATGTATTTCATACAGATACCTAAGTTTTAAGACACGATGATCCCCAATAATAGATGATGAAAGTCACCATCCAGTCAGCTAGATCGCAAACAAGCAATATACAATAGCACATGCAACTGTCCGTGTAATAGAGGAAAGCTTTTCCTATAAAAAGGTCATATATTTATTTTTAAAAATGTTAAAAGAAAATGAAGCTATTGCTGCGAGATCACAGAAAATTTGAAATACTAATAAGCAATGTTGAGGTAATTAGGTTCAACTGTACATCAAACATAAATACTTTAAAAACACCAGTAAGTCATCAGACGCCGTTGACACATATAATGCCTATATCAGCCTAATGTTAAGAGAGCAACGGCCTCATCATAAAAGTGCTTCTTTTCGCCAAAGACGCACTTTTGTAACTAGAACAAACGACTCTAGTAATGGCTGCTTCTGCGCAGCCTGCGCGCGCATCACTCGCGCACACAGGAAGAGGCGCGTCTTTGTTGTCTAAGTTCTTTTGTTTCTCATTCTTTGTTTTTTGTAAAGGTTTTATTTGATGTGCTCATAGTATGACTGACTATTGTCGTCTTCACGTTTTAGTGGGCTTGTTAAAAACGTGGCTACGATTTCAAAAGTTTACCGTAACCATGGATTCTGATGAATTTACGCTTCAACTTGTCGGCAAAAAGAATAAAAGTGTCAGCAAGATTGGGTGTTTTTTGTGTAGTTTCGAAAAAGTTCTATATTATAAGACGATGTTTCAATTGAGATTTGTCCTGTGCTACTAAATCGCAAACAATATACAATGTCTATTAATATTTTTTTTTTTATTGTTCCTTGCAACGTCAAATCTGATAATGCATTACGTAGAAAATAATCCATTAAATTAAGTTTTCATAATCTGCGTATACTATGAATTCTTAAAAGAGACCGCTGTGAGAAAAAAGACCCTCTCCATAGATAGACCATTTCTCATGAAGGCAAAACCCACACAAAAAACACTGCAAACCTCCAATAGACAACATCTGTATTGTGACCACGGTGGTTTTATAGGCAGATTATTCTGTATCACCATCATATATTAGGGTTCCCTCGACAAAATAAGATCACTACACCATCCATTTAACCTACCCACTTTGAAAGCTTCGCCTCCAAGTTTTAATGATGGATACAGGGAAAGATGTGCACTAGTCAAAGGCATAACAGAGCACGTAGCGGGTCCCAAACGGTGATAACGAAATTTACGTCGAAGTGGCAAGTCACGTGGTACAGTGCCGATACTTATGCTCGTAGACTAGTAATGAAAATCTATTCTCCTCAGGGTACCACCTCTAATATAAGACTATTTTTTATACTTTTAATCACAATAAAAAACTATTATGAACACTCTTAGGCATGTCACCTTTCCATTGAGGTCACTATATTGAGGCGAGCCACTGGGTGGTCTTAACTCCTACTGTACCTACTGTATTAAAGAGCTATCTCTCTACAGAGATATTTTAAAACTTAGTGGAGGTCTTACTATACAACCAGCATGCACCATTGTTGCATTGTAGGAACTTCTGTCGTCAGAAAACGACTCAGTCATGGACAAGCATAATAATGTGTGTTCGAACACGGCTCTCCCCTGAACATGATACTACATGTACTTTGGCACAATACCCCTGTAATGGCGACGGTTCTGTAATCTGTAGCTGTCCTTTGAAGTGATATCATCTTTAAATTGTAGAACTTTGTATAGAAGGTGAAAGTATAGAATCGTCATGTAAGTAACAGAGGATAAAAAACACTCAAGCCCCCAGTCACCTTATACAAAGAAAACTTAATACGTATTATACATTGGATACAAGCCGGGGTTTCCACCATGCAAAAGTGACCACCAACTAGAGGAGTCAGTAAGTCCAGACGTCCCCTCCGGCCGTCTGGCTGCAATCTGGGGCAAAGTGTATTCATGTCTGTAAATGTCACCTATAATTGCTTGGTTCCACACATAGCAGTGTGTTTTTCTGCCTCCCACTGAAGCAGGCTAGATGGGGGCAGAGGCGGTGTATACTGTATAAACACAGTAACATACGATGTCACTTTCTGTGTCTGTTGCTCAACAATATGGTGATGGTGGCATAATGATTGATATGTCTGATATGGAAAGGTGACGAAGCCAAGAAAAACTCCACACACACTATGAGTGTCTGCATACTTTTTTAAATAAAATAACTCTTGTCATAACGTTCTTATGTTGATAAGAGCATCATCGTGACTCTAGAATATCACACGCACGTGACATTAACAGCGTAACTTTAGACGCCACACCCCAAAAATATTAAAATCAAATGCACTATTCACTCAGTCAGTTTACTATGGAAGATTGAGAGTGATCCTGTCCACTGTGTGATTGTAAACCACACTCTGGCTACTTAGACCACATTTTATATCGAAGAACCATTTTCACCGCCAGGTGGCTGCAAGCAATGTTGTTTGAAAACAATATCCAGAGTTCTGTGCAAAACATACCCAGAAATCATAAATATGCTAGCTGTAAGCTGCGCGCGCATACAACAATGAAACCTGCGCGCAGACGTCACCGTGTAGGACTAGTGACTATAAATCCGTGTTGTGTCCTAATTGGCGGTGACGTTATGGCTGGGCTGGTGGTTAGCGCGTGGTGTATGGTGGACACTAATGGTGTGCTTACTTAACGGCTAATTTACGCGTGTTGATTCACATCCTTTCTACTATATGTGTGTGTTTGTTTACAGTCATTTACCGTTTATTTACAGTCACAATTCACTGTTAACGACTTTACATTCATACCAGGAGGATGTTGACAAATTTGGCATTCTTGTCACATTATTTTGCATTGCTCAACTCTATGGGGAGCTTCACACATATTAACGTCCACTCGCTTGACCTGTGCACGTTTAATTTTGTAGATACCACGGAGCAGAGTGCAAACTGTCAGGGATTAGTTTGCACAACACCCATGACCAGACCCGATCGGGAATTGAGCTCACCACCTTCTGGTCACGAGTCCAACTCCCTATCTATTCGTTCAAGCTAATGCAACTGTCGTGTATATGCGCAGTGAATGACGAGATCGCACACGGCAGTGAAGATGATTCTCAATACATGGACTTTGTATGGAATTATCTATCTATTTTAATTGACATTTTTATATTTTGTCTAACATGGCTTCTCAGATGGCTTCAGAGACCAACAGTGATAACGTTTCACGGGAGGGAAGTTAAATATTAATATGACAGAACTCTATTTCATACTCATAGTAACCAAATACATTCTAATTTAAAAATCGCCAGGTCTAACCTGAGTGCCATACTAAGACACACATTTGGCCCAGGTCTGTGTTTCTTAATCCTCCTAAAATTCAACCCTACATACAAGCTGTTTACACTAAACATGAATAACCTGTATTGCAGCTTATGAGCATCGCATAACGTGCACGTCATAAATCAGCCGAACTGAGTAATACAGTGTAACCTCTCTATCAGGACCACTTTGGGGACTGACCTCAAGTAGCCGAGGTGAACAGATGCTCTCTGGTTCATTGAGGTCTCTAAGTGGGGGCGTCCAAGTCATGCTCTCACGACTTAAAATGTTACGCACATTATAGGGGTGTGGTCTTATTACAAAAGCACTCTTAATTGGAGCTTCTACTGTAATTGATAACCAAAGTTTACCCCATGGATACTTAGTTATTCACAATGTTTCCATACGTCAAGTGTCTTTTTTTAAATGAAGGCTCCAATAAAGAGAAACTGTATGTTATACACAACGTCCTCATATAGAGGTTGCCCTCAACAATTTGTTTTTTTCCACTCACTCACCGCAGTGTCTCGGGGCTTCACACTGTTTAAATCAAGGCCAAAGAGTTTAGAAGTAAGAAAGAAGCAAGGTTCAATGATGACATAATTAGCAATGAAACAGCCATAAGATAAAAACATTGAGGACGGTAAAACAAAGGGAACTGTTTCATCGCCAATGCTAACAATTGATGGTCAACTTTGTACACTCTCCTTTGATTAAGACTTTATACGTGGCTAACCAACGCATTGTACCCTTCTCATTGTGCTGTTAATTTCTATCTTTACTTGATGGGATTCATACAAGAAACTGGTACCCATATCCATTCAAATAAAACAATTGTGGTATAGTTCATTGGTGTGCGTATGTATAAAATATACTGTTTACAAATGTGTGACTATGACTCCTTGCCATGTGTGGGTCTGGTATATTAGTATTGGAAACCTTGATGACTGCATTCCAACCAATTATAATTATTTGTATATAGCATGTGAAAAACACTGCTGATAAGTGGCAGTCGCATATTATGTTTAACCATTGATTTTGAAGTTAAAAAATCAATATCATATCATATATTATCTTGAGGGAACCCTTTTCAATTTCAATCAATTACAAAACAAAATCCAAAAATCCAAAACAATACTTCTCTGGCCTAATTGCTGATAGAAAATGTGATCATGCACCGTTGACGGCCATAACTTTGTTCGTGATAGAGGTCACCGGGTTGTAAAAAGCTCATTAAAAATACGGACTCAAATTGCAACATATCAAACAACAAGAGTTAGTTGCAGACGTCTACTTAATGAAGCAACAACATGCCGTCATATAATAAATACGTCAATGCAGCCAGACATATGGATAATCACCTTTATGATATAGACCATGGATCTAATGATAGGGATGATATTAATATTTTACCATTCACGCAAAATCGCTCTTCTTTATGCCCCAGTCTCACAGTCACGATTCTGCATCCCCGATTGTTTACTGTCTGGTATTATATTAGAAATTCGTATGATATGGGAGGGGGAGATTCTTCTCATTTTAAAAACACATCTGTGAGCGTGTGAGATAAAATGAAAAAAAAAACTTGTAAACAGCATTTATGATTGAATGACCTTCAATATTCAGCATTGTCTGACGTCACCTTAGCCCAATGTTCTGACATATAAGTAGACACCCGGTCCATTGTATATATACATTCTCTTATTTGGGATTATAACATAATGGCATTCACAAATTGAATCCAAGCAATGGTTCGTATTCAGTCTCGTGTGCATCCTCCTCTATTTTGGGCTTATTATTCAAACCATAAGCTATTGAAAATGTTGTGACGTTGGAAATAAGTACAGTGTGAGAGAGATTTCCGTATACTGACCAATGTTTAGTCTATTGGTGACCCGGACCCACCAGATAGTAGCAGAAACATGCTACACAGCGTTTCAACGAGTAAAGCTTCCCGTATGACATATCTAAACTTTACCAAACCATGACCCGTGGAACATTTTGACAGTTTTTTGCAAGATAGGAAAGAGAAAGCCGCACGAGGAAAGGGGAAGTGTGAGACAACTTGGAAACTAATTGTGACTATAATACCGATTCTGATACACCGAAGTCCGACACCCATAGCCCGATCCAGGGTTGGGGATATGCCACACACCCTCTCCCTATTTCACATCCAAACATGCATTTTCATAGGATGTTTGGCATATCCGCAAGCCCTGTGCGTATAAAACCCTGTGAGTGCGCCCCTCCCCCTTTCCTGAAGTCTTAAAGATACATGCATATACCAGCAGAATGTGCACTTGGAGTGGTCGTAGGTTTACAGTAGGATAGATCAAGTGAGCATTCTGCTAGATTACGACGGCAGTGTGCACTTTCCATCAATCCCTCGTCTCTTGTGCGGAATGCACTAATGAGTAGCGAGAACGTACCTTTTGGCACAAAACCAGAGGTAGGTGATGCCCCCAGTCAGACAGTTATGAGCGACAATACCCGAACGTTTACAACAGAGTAGATGATGAAGTGCCCCCCCCCCAATCCCCTCCAAACCAGAAGATTCAATGAACAATTGGATACTTTTTTGTACAATGTCGGCGTTGGCTTAGCACAGTACAGACATTGAGAAATGTCATTTGGAACATTTTTACATGGCGTTTAAGGTGGTGAGGTTCCAAGGTGGCAAAGGCTCATCACTTCATTTTTTGCAATAGTTAGCCTGCAATGCTTGCGCGCAGCTAGTAGCATAGTTAGATTCAAACCGAAATGGCTTAGGGGAACGCTGTGGCATCCATGTGACAATGGGATAGTAGACTGTCTAATGTAGAGAGAATCTAACCATCATACATTGAAAGAAGAAAGAGAAGAAAACAATGATCAGATTTTAAGCTGGATGTCCACATGTTTTCGTAGTGTGAATAAACGTTAATGTTAATCTATGAATTGTGTCAGATGTAGGAACTAGCTGTGTCAGCCTCCTAGCAGGAGTCACATAACGTCCTCATTCAGAGGAACTAGTACTTTCGGAAAGCAAAAAGCAACAAAATGCCCCGTTTTGTAGGTTGTAGATGTGCGTGTTTTGCGTCTCTGTCTCTAGACGGTGCTGCGGGGCATGTCAATCAAATGTGAGGCAAACGACTTACGTTTGACGTGTATGTTAACGTCAAACGTAAGCACGTTATAATCCCAAGGGGAAATGGCATGCATGAAAAAACGATTACAACACAGTGGGGTTTAGAAATGTCAATAACAATTTAACAGCATGCGCAAAATATATGTTATATTCATTTCTTAACACATCCATTTTTAAAGTACACTATGGATAAAACAAAATCCTATTTGTATAGGTGATGGCTGTGACGTAGGGTTTATATAAATTATCTTGCAACCAACGAACTACGGGAAAGTACAAGCAGTAGGCCCTATGCAAAAAATAAAAGAATGAGAGACAGAAATTAAGAGCAATCAGCGAGTAATAAATGAGCACGGCCAGTATCATTCCAGTTGCTCAATTTACATCATGATCAATTTGACCCTGAGTGGAAAATTGTACGTCCAAAGATAATCATCATGCTTTCACAGAGTCACCAAGTGCAATTCAGTTAGTGCCATAAAAGTCTTGAGCAACATTTGTAGCTTTCTCTGCCAGTCTTTAAGACTATCAGTTGATCTGAATAATCATTAATCTCATTCATCACCACACAATGATGTTCTTCGAGAGATCTTCAAATCATGAAGGTCATGCCGATATGTAAACATATATCTCATGACTTCCTTATGTCCCAGCCTCACGACCTATACAAACTTCCATATGCCACGGAAGTCAGGCAAATATGTTCTGATCCAGCATCAAAGAGCCACCAGGACGTCCTTGTAAAAAGCCTCGTTTCCATGAAAAGCGGCATCCATCTTGGCACCGTGAAGTCACGTGACACCAACAAAACGGATGGGCCTTTTGTCCCCCCCCTCCCCCAGCCGAAATCTGTCCTCTCTGTAGCTTTGTTATTGACTTGGGTCACACAGTCTTCATAACAAATATAAGCACCCTTTTGAATAAATTAAACCATTGCGAATGGCTTTCATCCAATTATAAAATTGCTATTTCCACCACACACAAAAACAAAATGACAAATGGTAGCTACCTTAGAAATATTAAAAACATAAACCCCTTAAAAGTGTTAGACGTTGTCAATAGAAAATGCAGATGGTGGTACACGATGGGTTCACCTTTATGTTAAGTCAGAATGAACTTTGTTTGGCTTCAATGTCATGAATGAACATTCTCAATAACAACGTACCCGTGATGTATGTATGGACGGTATCACAAGGCCATAAAGTCATCACGACCTTTCTAATAGTTTCTATTCTCTTTAATGAAAGGGGGTGGGGTAAAGCATCATTGTTTGACAGACACGTGACGGCAATGTGCCACAGAGACGGAACCTTGCCACGTCCCCTCATGCCAGAATGCCATTCAGTTGACACAGTTAATCGCCGGCATTTTCGGTGCACGTGCACCTGTATAACACGTGTCCACTGCCCCATTCACTTTCCAAGAATTAGAACAAGAGCTTACCAACGAGAATAAGATCACCACGACTACGTGTCAACAAGCGAAAGAACAAGCAGCAGCACCAACAGCAACAGCACCACTACGTGTCAACAAGCGGAAGAACAAGCAGCAGCAACAACAGCAACAGCACCACCAGCAACAGCAGTAGCAACATCATTAACAGCAGCAGCAGCAGCAGCAGCAGCAGCAGCAGCAGCAGCAGCAGTGCGTAACTTCACGGTACAGAGTCGAGAATGACCACGGCTATAGTGGCGTGTTTCCCAACTGACTGACTCGGTCTCTAACAAGGTTGCCCTACAAACCCAGAGGCGCAAGCGGCTACTCAACTTCCTATTGTTAACTTGATTTGGCACAATTGTTGTTCAGGCAGAAAAAAAAAAAAATATTTCACTAGTAAAGAGCACCATAAAGAAGGAAAGACTATGTATTATATTTATACAATAAAGCCGTGCTTTGAAAAAGAACCACTTAGCGACCATAACGACAATATGACCATCTGTGTAGTGGGGTCACTGTCCAGTAATACAAATTAAATGTTGATGTTTGGTTTATACAGAAACTATTGTATAAAACTTCAAGCAACATCTAACTATAGCAATGTCATAAATGTTATTTTGCTTTCCCCCAAATACTCCCATTCTGGCCGCCGTTGTTCCTGGTTGTTGTGCAACCTGACTGTGATCGCTGTTTTAAGCTGCTTTGTAACACGGTATTAGTCCGTGAGAAGGTCTTCCCATGATCGCCTGACAAGGGGCCAATGGGGGAATTGTGTCCTGCAACATCTAGGAATGACATAGTAAGTAGGAACTCTCTACTATGACTTCAAAAGTGCTGGTGTGAAGTGGTCTCGCAGAGAGATGGTCTTTTAATGGACTTTATTGGTAGTCTCTAGGAAAAAAGACAATATTTACTAACAGGGACAACTCTATTGGGGACACTTTGCTACCCTACCATTTTCTGTATTTTGCAATGAACATATGATTGTTTACTAATGTGGACACACTTTTGAATATTAGTCTGCCGACTTTCTACATTATAATTCCATTGTTTGAGCCTAATTCTAAGCAAATTAAGTGATCTTCGTAAAACCCATACTGCCACGTGGCAACTTGCATTTGCTAGGTGAAATATTGCCGTCCATTACCTCATCCGAAACCCGTAGTTGCGGCTTCGCATGAGAGCTGGAGGCGGAATTAGAATAGCATGGGATAGCGATTCTCGCGAATAAGACACGGAGTGCCATGTGTTGACGAGTTCATTACTTTAATTCCTTTCCTTTGGGCAAAATCAACAATAACGTGTTTGAAGAGGTTTTCACTTTTATTTTGTATAGAAATGAGGGTGAGAAATCATTGTATACATGAATATAGGTTTTGAACTGCGCACCGCAGATCCAGCTCGTGGCTGCCATACGGCTGCCGTACGTACTTATGGGTGTTTGCCCTTTGAGAGCTCTAGAGCAATCTCTGTAACGTGGATACCTCATTAATGTGGACACCTCACTAGTTTAGTTTAGCTTAGTTTATTTATCATAATGACAATGTCCAAATAATAACACGTCAACTAACAATATTGATATTGAATTGGACCCGGCCAAGTGGGGCCTGCAGAGTCACCTAATGTCTTATATAAATATTGGTGCTAAAATCCTGATGTGAATTGTGGACACCTCTCTGACGTAGACACCTTACTAATGTGAAGCCTCACTAATGGGGAGAACTCACTAAAATGAGCCCCTCTCTAATGCGGACACTTACCCCTTTATTCCTAGTATTTCCAAATAAGGGGTCTACAATTTGCCCGCCGAGACTGGCAGCAGCATTTCCTGCGGCACTCCCTGATGACTTGTCAGCACACAACAGGTGGATTGTTTCTGGAGCTTTGTTCTCTATGTTCCCCGTCTCAGAGGATTGCCAAATCTCGTGACAACTCTATGATTGAAATATGTTACGCAAGTTGAAATCTGCCAGGGTTAGATTGATATGAATTCGGGTTGAGTGGGAAACATGCTACAGTAGAACGTTATGAAATCTCAAGGGGGTTCACGGCAGGTGGTCGCAATAGAGAAGTGGTCTCTTTATGGATGTTCACGGTGGCCTCTTTACGGAGGGTTGTAAGGATTATGCAATAGTCCTTTTACAAAGGTGGTCTTAATAGCGTGAAAGTGGTTCTAATTGGTTGATGTACTGTATCTACTGATTTAGTGGGCTGCTAGAATATTAAAGCGGCAGAGACGTTGGTGAACACCATCACTAATAAAGCATCACAAAAGCAGTCTGAAAGGCTTGCTTCATGCTGTGTATGCATTTGGTGTGTTTGAAAATAGCAACGTGTGTTGAAGTGAGTTGTTAGAGCCACGATGTATTGAGCCGTGTAACCTCCACCTCCTCCTAATACGAGCCCTATTACTTTGCCAAGCGCATGTTTCCTGTGTTCAATTTGCAGGGGATTCTAATGTGTGTGTACAAGTGGGAAGGTTGGATGGGTTCACATATGCAGCAGAACAGCGGGTAATTTGTTTCGAGATTCAGAAGCTACTTCATTAAGATGGGGACGTGTCATCTATAAGTAAATGAGCCAGCCTCTCTAATGAAACTGCTTGAGGCCAGTCCGAAGTCAAATGGAAACGTTTTATGATAGTGTAGCGCATATACAGTCTACATAAACACTGTGTAAAAGAGCGCTTTCAGAAGAATGCAGTCCCATTTTAAAACCTTACATGTATATTATGTACAACACATCTATACATACATATATTTGATAACAAGGAGCTACCTTTTACTATGGCCCGGTGGTGGGGTCACTGGGGTACACAATGATGAAATCATATGCCATTTTATGGAATTATTTTCAAGCACTTTTCTAAATTTGAAAAGTTCAGCAAACCCGCCACCCCTCCCACCGTCCTAAAATTACCACCAATCACCTGGTCCGCCTTTGTAATACATGTATGTGCACCCAACATTGTCCAGCCACACCGCGCCACCACTCCTCACTGCATGTGTCCAAGTGTAGCTTGATAGTTGCCTTCTACTAATAAGATACCATTTCATATTTATGAAGGTCGATACATGCACTATCACAACAACAAAAAACGAAATGCCATCCAGTCATGCACTCAGTCTCTGCCCATGAATGTGTACACAGTCTCTGTCTTGACATGTATCTGTACCTTGCACCACACATGGCCCTGGTCTCAACCGTGACTTTTCAGCATAAGGGCGAGCTATCTCTGTTTATGGGGCTGATATGATGTGTGTTTATGGCGTTAGTGGTGATGGTGATACATTCTATCTTTTTCAGAGAGTGGGACCAGCACTATACAGGCGGAAGTCAGACAGTCCAAAATATTGATACCAAATCATGCGTGGTACTGTATCCTTTGTTAGCTGGCTCATTGTATTGCCATGGACGTTTCCTTAGAGGAACTTTTCACCCAGCACTCCTACTTGCATATATGAGATACACAAGTGTGACTGTCAGACTGGGGCCTACACACATGTAACGTCCATGTGTGTAAGAGTTGGACAATAACATCAACTACCAAACCACTACACTGTCGGGTCCGATTGTTGGTAACGTCTGACTCTAGTCTCGCCACAAGGCTGTACTGGGTCCCCTCACTTCCATAAACGGTATGACTGACTATTTATGAGGCTCTTATGTGTGTTGACGTCCCAATGTGTAAGCAACTGGTAAATATTGTGTGAATCATGCCATATAACGGTGTCTTTGTTTTTGTGTTTTAATGTATTGGTATTATTCTTTACGTTTCACTTTCACAACTGTTAAACAGTATGATAGATTACAATTTTACAGTACATTACAAATCACTTAAATTCCATTACTTGGTGTTTTATTACACTGTGCATACAGTAACATAGACTGATTGGATGTATGACAAGACTGCACCTCATTAATCACGATAAGCATTATTGTTCTCAAACCAGAACAGTTTTATGTGTCACAGAAGAACCTCCTATTAAGACCACATCAATAATCGGACCACCTTTATATTATGGCCAAATCCTCTAGCAGACGGGCGATAATGAACCTCCATAAAAAGACCACGTCTTTATAGAGACCACCTGGCGCCAGACTTCTAGTGGTGGTAATAAGTGGTTGCACTGTGTGTCGCATTGTTTTCAATGCATTGAATACTTCCTGGTCAACCGCAAAATGCACGGATTAAATCTTGTGTGGAAAGTACGGATAGGATACTTAACACCACAGTAGACTCGTGCTTAATTATTGACATTCTAGCTATGCAGTAGATAGATCACATTTACAAGCAATACTGATAACAAGAGAGTACAGAGAACCAACATGAAGAAAAAGGTGCATTACAGCACAACCAGATCACATTAAGAAGATAAGGGATGAAACAAATGTACGGTGGGGCAAACTCTATATTGAGCCCACGGACATCAGGTGATCTGAAAAGTGCGTGTGTGCTGTCACAAGAGGTTGATCATGGTCATGATAGGAGGTATTTATGTATTCCACTGTTCAAACCTTTACAGTTGAACCCGTCCCCATGTGGTCAACTCCCCACATTCACAATCACAGCTTCCTCAAACCCCAAAGTCACTATCAAACCCTACGGAATCCCCAGCACCTCTCCCAGGACTGCCCCCGCCCAGTACCGCCCCCATTGCTACAACCTTTGATCCGACCTGAATGCACCACTAATGTGCGTGAAATCTGCTGATGGAGCGACCTGCCTCTGCTATATACTTGGTGCGAGCAAATGGCCCTCATTTGGGGCCTTGACTAGGCTGCGGTCTCCCACTACAGCGGAAGCTTGCGACTTCTACCACGGGATGACCTCAAGTGGTATCAATAGGGAGGTGGTCGCTTTATGTATCGTGGAGAGACCCCGTGGTTCATTGATTAAGGCTTGCGGCAGTGGGAATTGGTTTGTTATCTAGAAGTGGTCTTTTTTCTAGGAATGGTCTTTATTTGAGGTTCTACTGTATACACCTAAACGGAGTTCTATCCATCTGAGGACACAGCTACAGGGTGAATGATCTTGTTTGGGTGCAGAATAGTACTACAGCTAGTGTTGTGACGTAGTACTAGAAGCAGTCTAAAATCAGCCCCAATCAGACTGGCTCGAATGCCAAAACAATTCTTCAAGGAATGCATTCAATGAGATGTATCTATGGAAAAAGATCACCCTTTTTCCTACCTAAGCACATTTGGTTTAGCGGACGTTTTGTGACATTTCTGCTCAGACAGGGAAAACTTGAACGTGGTGTTCCAGTCGCCTGTTATCTACTGTCAGTTTATGGTTGTAAATAAGACATATGCACTTGTGTTGGAATATGATTCAACCTCAAAACAAACTAGGTATGCATCGACAAATATAGTAATTAACACAAGCCCACAATCCACCTGTGTCAGTAGCATGATTGTTCTGACAGAAAACAAAACTATTAAATGAACTGCTTTCATTTTCAACCGTTGTCTATGATCATCATCAGAATCTATCTAATTGCGCACGCCAGTTGCAACAACTTTCCACTATTAAGCTGATATCATGCTTTCCGTTTACGTTTGACCTGAGTAATCTGTGACTAGAACATCTTGAATAGGACAAAGGAATATAAGGATACACTCCCGAATCGGCCACACTTATCGTTAATGTGTGACTACAGCATCGAGTAATGTTTTTTGTCAATACGAACATCTCAACTTCCCATCCTCCACTAATGTTTCCCATACACAAACCCAACACCAATAGTAAGTCCACTCCAATATTGGATCCACACACTTATTACGAGCATAAACAGTCATAAGTGTTTCCAACCCACTATCAAACATTTACCTGACAGAAGGACAGAGAGCTGTACAAACCATGTTGGCTGCTTAGCTGTTATCTCAAATATGTTAATACGTTCATGAGGAAACTGCACATATCTGTGATTGCTAATTTTACAGTGACTAGACTCACTTTGGTGAAAACTTTCCTTGTATGCATCTGGTACAGTTTGCTAACGGCAAGGATTCTACATCAAAGCACTGTTTGGTGACAGAAGTAACGGATCCTCATTGTTGAAATTGTGTGGGGGTGGGGTGGGGGTGGGGTGGGGGCGGGGGCGCACTTAAGAGGACTGAGGGGGTTTGTACGTGCGATCGATAGTGGATATGCCAGTAGCCAAATGAAAAAGAAATAATCTAATGATTTGGTGCGAAAAGAGTGACAAACGGCTGCGAGCCCCCTGGATCTGCCCGTGGGTATACATTGATCATGATGAACATTGTGACAAGGCTTTTTTGCTGAAGAAATGTGTTTTGAGAACACGTATAGTGACAAGAGAACTCTGGTTGAAGGTGGTCGACAACAGTATTACTCAGAAGGAGGGTGTATATCGATCTGCGTCTCTCACATTTACACGCATCTCTACCATGTCTACTAATGTCACCATCTACACAATACCTCAGATATTTTCACCTGTTTCACACCTCATTTGACATGTCTTTGTGAGCTTTAAATTGGTCCCTTCATGAATGTTTGATCCCCAAAAAGCTGGCCTCATCACAGAGGTGGTCTTCATTGGAGGTTCTACCGCACTGTATCATTTCACCCCATTCACAAGCACCTATATATCACATTTCTCTACAGTCCTCACCCCAAACAGCAATCAGCATAGATGTGGAAAAGTCTCCACTCTATGAGCAAGATCATTAGGCTAAAAGTGTGTAAAGTCACCAAGCCGCCGCCACACATTATATGGAGCGTTGATTCTGCCTTTCTGCCTTCAAGGGACGTCGTCTTTGGTGTTGGAGATGTGGGAGGCAGAGTCGTCTCTTTCTCTGGGCGCGGAAATGAATGTAGTGGCAAATGCAGTACACCAGCAACATTGGTGATGGCTGTATATTATAGTTAGACATAATATTACCAGTTGCAGTATTCGGTGTTCTTTGTATGTACGATTCTAACTGGTTTGGCTGTATTAGAGACGGTTAGATGTATCAACTCTGTCTGCTGATAGTATTATTGTACACCGGTTATGACTATTTGAACTAGATTCGGTTTGGATGGTTTTATGATTAGTGCATCCTCATGTATTTGAGGCGGAGACTATTGTTCAATTCACAAGTTTTCGAAAGAATATGTATTCATACGTGCAGTGTGAAAGTAATTTCCCTAGAGCGACCAGGTGTCTATTATTACATCCCACATATCTAAAAGTACATACTACTTCTATCCCATTTACCGTGTAAATACAGGTGTATTGAATCACAAGTGAAACTAAGTGTTTAAAATGGATGGAACGAGTTGTTAACGGAATAAATATATTTATTCTAAACCCGGGTCCCTTGAAGAACCTCTAAATATACTGACCAATATCTTCAACATACACACTGGTATAAAGTCAAATCAATCACTTTTTCCTATGAGTGTTGTGTAGGTGACATGATTAGAAATACCAATGTGATGCCTAAAATACTCACAGGTCTCAGACCCCTAGCTGCTCTGTCAATTGTTGTTTGTTCAGCACACACACTGCTGACGTCCCATTATTGCGGCAAACTGATGACAAGTGTCAGTGTTTAATGAGGGTGCTACACTGATTGTGTCCCATCAGGCAATGTTCCTATTATATCGCTCAAATGAATGGAAAGGAACAGCGTATTTTGTCAAACTCATTCCAAGTAGCATTCTATGTATGAACTTGAAATGCAAATGATCGTGTCACGTTTGACGGTTGATGTCGGATTTAGCTTTGAATTAGGTATTGGTTTGGCCCGCAAAAAACCTCTAAACTATATACGGGGGATGGGGAGGAACCAGTCACATTGTAGTTGTTTCAATCA
Organism: Streblospio benedicti; assembly: GCA_019095985.1. Taxonomy (NCBI): domain Eukaryota; kingdom Metazoa; phylum Annelida; class Polychaeta; order Spionida; family Spionidae; genus Streblospio; species Streblospio benedicti. Next base: position 2,822,810 of record CM032668.1, read on the forward strand.
TGTTTGTCTGTGCCAAATGTTATAGCAGTGGAGTACAATAAGTCAGTTCATGCAGTGTCCGTTGTAGCTAAAGCCCCAGTCAGACAATCTCGAATGTTCATCAACTGAATTGTTTGGTTAGTTATGCGATAACCTCATGCTTAAGTAAACTTAGCACATTACATGAGAGAGAGAAAAAAAGATGAGTCTGCCGAAGGATTTCAGTCATCTACCATGCATCTTCGGTGGTCTTCCTCTAAAACATAGCCCTACTTCGGCGAGGAAACTATCTACCAAACAACAACCACGTGGTTCCAAGTGTCGTGAATATCTGACTCCAGCATAACACATGTATTTTTCTTCTCCATAATTTGCAATATCGGGGATGGCTCTATTGCGCCTGCCCTTTAGGTGTCATTCTTCACCCATATTATGGGAATCTGGTCCAATATAACAGGCCCGCCATCCAATACAGCCCGCTACAATACGCACTTGTGTATGCATGAGCTAGGTATGGGCTTTGACATTTTCAAGTGATGATGTAATACATACACGTCAAAATGCTTTGAAACCCTATCATTTGCATAGCACGAGATTTACTACAATGTGCAGCACTCACTGAATTACATGATGACTTTCTGTGGGTCGTGGGTTAAGCAATAGCAGTGTGAATATCACCATTGTGAGGTGTTAACATTATCATAACGTATCTTGAATCCCCCACAGGAAGATAGGATTTCCCCCACAGTAGACTGCAGCTGATAGAAATAGTTTACGTATGAGTATATGCTGTGAATATTGTTATTAAACAAGCTTGAAGAGCCTATAATGTGTTTGAAAGTTTAGATAGGTCTGCACGTAGGCTTATATACTTTTTGTCCAGTTGGAGTTGCTGACTTGAGGAAATGTAATAAAAGCATGACACTGGCATATCATCACCTGTTACAATAAGACGCTATTTGACTTTTGCTACAATGTTTCATGGGCTTACGGATGTTGTCTACAATGGATGAAACATAATCTGAAAATGCATTACTAACTGTAAGCCACTTGTAATCTCATACATGACAAACTGCTACACTGAAGACAATTCTAATTACATAACAATGTGTTGCATAGAATTTTACAAGACTGGCTGTAATATAACACATATTTCTTTTAACCAGGAATTGGTTTAACCTACTCTGATCATTGTAGAGTATTTTCGCCCGTGAAAGATAATCTGAAAGAAAAAAATAACAACTTGCCCTCTAGATGTGTCCCAGTAACACCATAAGAGAATACGGTTCATTTCCGGCTGCCTTTGTTTATTAAGTCTGTAATAAACTGGGCTTTATGACCATGTTAAAAGACCCTCCCACAGAAGACAAGTCTATATACGAGATTAGACGCCTATATGACAGCTTAGTCATAAGCCGGTGATTTAAGACAATAGAGTGCTCTCTAAAACGCAGCGTTGATGTTTAGTCTAGCACCGGAAAAATGAGCACTGTTTGGGCATTAGTTTTTGGAAAGGGACACAGGGACATAGCTTGTTAGCTGGCAGCTAATCTGCTCAGCCTTCATTGGTGATATGACAGACTGGAATTAAGACAATTAGGTTTCAAAAGGCGGTGCTTTTCATGGTATGGGAGATTACTCTAGTGTGCACACAGTGTTATCATTCATGACTTGTCAATGATATAAGCTTTTTGACAAGCCACTGTACTTAAAAGCTTCATAACTGGCTCGTTAAGTTCATGTAAACATAAGGCTAATAGTAAGCCGTGGGATGTAAGTGTGTTACAATAACGCCCTTATTAGTAAAAATCACACTTGCAGATCCAGGTTTTTATAAGAGAATGATGAGATATACACTAAGGGGGCTGAATGGCTTCCGAAAAAAATGAAAACATGAAAACAACACATTTTGTCAGGTAAAGGAGACGCGTGCCCCCTACCACACTCCACATTCCCATCACTGGAACTGCCAATGAAACCATGAAGAAAATGAAGACACCCTGCTACACCTATCTAAAGTTAAACTTTATAAAGAAAATTTTACTCACCCCTAAATTTAAGACCTGTCGCCACCGTCCTCTGGCGCCTCCTGGCGGTGATAGAACAAACAACTCCACTCATCCGACGTATAACGTATGTCACTCCACACGTCGTACGTGCAACGGTCACCTACCAGAATCAGATACAAAAACGTACGTCCGACATTGTACTTCCATGTTCGCTTGGCACGCACGACGTACGTTCCATTCGTCAAACGAGTCACGACAATCGTTTCACGGCGACGTTTCCGGGAAATCCGCTGTGCGTATGTTGCGTGCGTGACAACCGTGATGAGGGATCAACACAGCAGCCACGCTGGCGGCGGCGTTAATCCGTGGATAATCCATGGAGCTATTGTGATCCGTGACGCATCCATCATGGCACCTGTTCGTGGTGATGATAATGAGGCTCGTAAACATGGATTTTCCCCACGCAATTAACAAGATTAATTAGCAGATGGTCTATTGTGCTGTGATTACTCTGCATGTCGTTTGACTTCTCTGAACTGCGCGCCAGTAATGCTATAATGTTTCTTCATAATGGTTTTGTCCCTTAAAAGGCGAGTTTCGGCCGTAGATGATGATAATTTCCCTATTGTTACCATTGATGTCATTTTGCATTTGCATTGCAACATAACAGTTATTCCCGTTGTTTCTTATAGGTCAATTGCTCTCACTATTTCCCACACTGACTCCTTCCATCATGCTGGTCCTTTGCCCAAATACTCTCTGACCATCAACTTCCCCTATAACTTCCTCCTTAACGACTATCCATCCCTACCTCGCAAATGTACTCCAATAAATGTTTCCTAACACCCGTCCAGTCACCTCCCTTCGTTCCCCTTCCCACTCCAAAAAGCCCTCTATCTAACCTAGCACTTACCTTTTCGAAATCACAAACAATGACCCAATGCGACAAGAAAGTCATTCGGTCTTGTATTCCAGTGTTAATTCCAAGCACAGATATTTAGTCCTGCATTACCTCAGCTATCAGCTTCCAAACATTTGACAACCACTTACAGTTACAGCACTCGAGTCCACAGACGAGACTTTTGCCGGTGCCGCGCGCTCCATGACTGGACTAGTGCTATTCAATCGCCAGCTGCCGCTTGCGAGTTTACATCAAAATCTGGACAGGAAATATCCCAAACCCTAAAATACCCCATTGATTTTGAAAATTGAAATGAACTGTAATTGAGATATGCCACATAGGTATGCCATCCACAGAGTAATTATACAACCAATGGTATGCACTAACCGATCTCCACTGCCGTACTTTATAACAAAACACAACCAGCGAGTGGACCGAAGCACCTCATGAATTTTGGATGAGCGTGGCTGAAGGATTTGGTCAACTGGAAACGTATTCTGTGGTTACCCTTTTCATGTTGCTTCCATGCTGAATCCAGAATTAGTGTGATTAGATCCTGGCTGCAAAAATATAGGACCCCTACTCAAACCTTGAGTATGGGACGCACGCCAAGTTAACATGGTGTGCAAAATATAAGTCACGTGTTATCATTGGGTCAATCGCCTCAGTTTCAAACGTACATCGAGGGTAGAAACAGACAGGCGTGACCAAGTGGTCACAGGCATATCAATATTTTTTCAAATGATGTAGTGCATACATATATCTTACTGTAAAAACATATTGTTCACTAAAATGAGCTGAAAATGTCCAAACTTATTCTTAAAACTTTATAATTATCTACATATTAAAATAATTCTATCAACAATTTTTTTAAATGGAAATTGGATATTAATGATACTGATGTCATATAAACGCGCCACATATCGTGACACATGTCGCGAATGTCACGCTCCCGCGCTTTGGTTCTCACGGTGCAATTTCTGCATATCTTTTTAAAAGGTCTGGCTACCCCCTGGTTATATATCACAGGCTCGTGTACTCTCTTGATTACATTATAGAATAAAATACTTCATGATGCAGCGGAACCTGTCTTATGTGAGCATCGTTGGGAGAAGTGAGAAGTGTCCACATCAGACAGGTGTCTTTAACAGGCAAGTGTCCACGCGGACAGTCTCCACTGTATATATGCTCCTCACTGTTACAAGAAAACGTGAAACTTAGGAACTTTAAACCACCTCGTTGCCATGGAGATGTTGATAGATTTCCGATACTGAGGGATTGTGGGGCGTTAGAGCGGCAAATCGCACTGCCTCTTGCCACGCTAAAGTACACGTTCGTGACGTCACAAAAGTACAAAGGTGGCGTGGAAAACAACAACATTGGGATCTGGACGACAGCTGTCGGCGGTACAGTAAAACCTCCATACTATTAAACACAACCCGGGGGACTGGTCACAAACAGTCCGCTAAATAGATACAGACTGTTTGTGTATACGTTCATCACTAGTAGGTCCAATTTGTGTTTTAATTGTGTTGACACTTGAGGGATCTCATGGGCTACGATTGATCGGGAATTTGCGAAAAAAAAGGGGGAGAGAGAAAGAACGGACGAGAAGGAGAGTTGAATCCATGAGATCTGGTGGTTGCGGTCCCCTTTGCCGAAAACCTGGATCTGCTACTACAGAGTTATCCATGACGACCCCTTTTTCTACCGTCCAGTGTTTGCAGACGGTACAGTCTGGTCACGGCTCGCGGGTCAGCCTGACACAGACCACGCCGCCCCCTTCGCCGTCTGAGAACTCAGCCTGTAGACAACTCTGTCCTCACGTAGTCCTCATCCATCATGGAGTTACACCATACATTAACACGTTTAGCGTCGGCCTAACGTTTCTATGACGCGATGTCAATACTCGTTAAGCACCTCTTGCACACACAGTAGAACCTTCAAATACGACCACCTCTATGAATAGATCAATTCTGTAATGCGACAGTTCGCTGGGGTCCCAAAACTCAGTATTCCGTCACCGCCGCGAACGGTCTTCGACAGGACGCTTCTCCTGACAAGACCACTTGCAGTTAGCGATCCTGGTAACAGAGGCTTTATTGTAGAAGGCAAGTTGAAAGGAACTGTTCCTGTTTGAAGACAACGCACTACTCCATCACGCTTACTGGCAGAGCTGGCAGACCAATGATCCAGTGTCAACAATTCATAACTTACAAGTGTATACATGTATTTTGCACTGTGCACCTATTAAAATTGCTCTACTTTTTAGTTTTCCTTATAATAGGACTTATAAATTTATAAAGATCATACGTATACCACTTATGTTTTAACTGTCAGTTTTGAATGAAGCACTACTGATTTTTCTTTCATTAAACTTGCGAATTCAGAAGTTTCGCGTAGCAGCCGCTATTGTCAGAGTGTGTGTTTGTACTTTTGTTTGTTCTTCTGTGTTCTTCCTTAAATCATCTGATGTTTATTTATCTTATGTTTATGAGTCAGTTGCTTGTTTAGTGCTTCGTCTATTGTCTCTTCGTTTCCTGCTGAGGTAGCTAATGTAACATATACTTATTGTTGAGTGGTGTATGGAAACTATCACCCTCAGTGTCAGTGGCTAGCTGGTTAACAGCCTCAGCAGCGCCCACACACCCCACACACTCCCCGTTACCTAGCAGCAAGGAGCAGGGCAAGACGACAAATCACGCTGAGGAGCAGCCAGAAATAGCGGTGGGAGGGGAAGTAGCTGGAGGGCGGACATACATCAATGTGCAGCGTTGTACCAAACAAGGAGTCATCTTATGCGGAAACTTGTATCGCTGTCTAGACCATATAGAACAAGCTGTGTTGGCAAGTCACAAAGACCTCTTTACTAAGTGGTATATTCATTTACGCTATGTGTTAAGTGCCACTATTTTATCTTACTAAATTGGTTAACATATCCCACAGTTAAAGAAATCCTATATCCATCTATGCCTGCCACATTGTCAACCCTCAACCTTGGACAATCCACTGATGTATTTTAAGTCGGCATATACCACGCACTGCTGTACCTACACTAACATCTGAAATTAAGACCACCTGTGTATTCTACGAAGCCTTCCTAAGTAGGCCGCAGACTATCTTCACCTCTCTATTGAGACCACTTGTGGCTAGTATTTAGGTGGTCTTGATACTCGGGTTCCATTGTAATGTAATTTCAATACAGTGCATTCACCATGTAACTTTCCAGACAGATGCTCCCCCAACATTAACAATCAAAGCAGCATTAATTGAGCAGTCCAGCTCTCCCATTCAACCCCACTTGTCACCTAAACCAAAGGCAGCGAGCTCATTAAAACCACGACCTTCAGATTCCGCACCGAACACCAATAGAATTCCCGGACAATCCCACCTCCGCCATTGCACCCCATTCTACAGTTTGACATCCGATTACGACCACCTCTATAATGAGACCATTTCTTATCCCTCAAGCTTCCATCATTGCGACCCTACATACAAAGACCACCTCTCACGTAAGACAATTAACAGTCAGAGCCTCGAGTGGGGAAGGGAGATAAGTGCACTAATAAAGAGATTCTACAGTACACCTCGTGTGAACACAACATCCTGGATTTCCCATTCATCAACTTTGCCACTCGCCATAAGAGGCAAGTGAGCAATCCCCGCCGTGCTTCCCAGAGTCGGCCACACGACACCTGCACCGTAATTGGGACTACATTATTCACAGGGATTCAGTCGCAGATTACATCACCAGTTTGAAGTAAGCTAAATAGCAGAGTCAGTACAGTAGAGCCTCTCCTTTAGGATAGCCACCCCATCCCCGAGGGACTGGCCGTCTATTAGGGGTCTCAGATGAGAGGTGGTCTTTTAACGACGGCTGATAGCTCCAAACTGGTCATATAGAGATGGTCTCAGTGATGTATGTGATGTTAATTGGAAGTAAGTACAATGCGCAACTTATCCCAACACTGAATTTGAAAAAAAAATTCTAATAGTTTTCATTTTTCTTTGTAATTTGCAGTTTTCTTCAGCACTTTTAGTGTTTGTATATGGTAGAAACATACTTTGTAAGTTGTAAACGGCTCTCGTTGAATTGGTTTCTAAATTATTCCGAAATGTTTATAGACAAAACATGGAGAGTTGTTAACATTATGTTTTGTCAGGTGAGTTCTTGTGGAGTCCCACTTCACTGAGAGCGCGATGCGCCACAAGAACGAATCCTGGTAAACAAAAATCACGTTGCACAACGAATACGGGTTTGCATTTATCATTATGTTTCAGCACTTACCCACTCATGTCTTGGATTCTAACTGGAACATTTGTGAAAGCCTAAACCAATCAAATAACCAGCACAAGTTGGCTTCAGCTGTCAATCATGACGGTTCGTCGTTGTGATTGGCTGCTCGTTGTTCTTCTCTGAGCCAAATGGTTAAAAAGATCGTGGCAAATAAACCATTTAAACCCTGAGAAGAGACTTGTTTTAGACAGAATAATAAAGATTCCCATGAACCGAAGATACACCATTGTGTGTGCTTCAATTATCGCGACAGCCAGAGCGGGGCTTCATACATAACTGGCTAAAACCATAGGCAGATCCAGGGGTGGGCGCAGGGGGCGCCCCCCCCCCCCCCTTTCCCAACAAAATACTTCATTTTCACAGGGCTTTCATGAAATCCCGCAAGTGCGCGCCCTCTTTTCCTTAAGTGCACCCCCTCCCTTTCCGAAAACCTGGATCTGGCTATGAAAACTGCTGCCACTGACCGCACCACGGTGCACCACCACCACTATGATCACGCCAGCTGAACCAGAAACCGTTCACCTGATTTCATGGGTTCGTCCATATTCCAGTGCGCCTCTGTGTGGCGGCGGCGGTGGGTTCAGCTTTCTCAATGAGTGACTCGGGTCCGGTGCTCATGTATTGACCACACCGGCTTGTTACCACGTACAGCGGAACCTCCAACAGGAGCCAACCCAGCCGGTAGGCAGGTCATCTCTTTTACAGTGAAGCTGGGTTTTTTGTTACAGACACAAACTAAGTTAGTGGTGTATGTACATGTATGTCAGTTTTCAAAGTGACAAATCATACAAGTTGATATGTTGTTAATAGGTACATTTGATAAGAGTTTCACCTTCAAGCCTCACTTCTGGTGGGGAATCAGGGTGGAAGCCTATTAACAAAATAGTAGTAACGATAATACCACCAAGTTTGATTCGGCTTCAGTAATTAAACTGGAATGTCTGACAATAGCTTTAATCAAGCATAGGCACGCACCCACACTTTTTATTTTAACCCCAAAATTTTCATTTTCATGGTGCTTTTGACACATCCGCAGTATGAAACCCATGAAATCTCATAGGCAGATCCAGGGGGCGCAGGGGGCGCCCTTTTCCCACCAAAATTCTTCATTTTCATATGGGTTTTCATGAAATCCCTAAAGTGCGCCCCCCTTCCAAAAACCTGGATATGCCTATGAATCCCCACCCCCACCCCCACCCCCACCCCCTATCGTAACAAAAACCTGGTTCCGCTAGTGTCGTCCATTACCTGTCGTCTCACTGCACATTACACGAGTACCACATGTCAGCTGTACCAAGGACAAATTATCGGCTGCCATTGTGCGTATTTGTTATTACACGAGTGCGTTGTGTTACACACTAGCTACACCCCATTGTCTTTTATCAGGGCGCGTGACGCCCCATTGAAGCCGACCCAGTCGGGGCGTTGTGCAATGTATTGACGACCTACCTGCTGTAGTCGGTGCTTGCAGTGACGTTAGTTCAAAACTAGATCAGTGAATTTCCGGGGCCGTAGTTACCTATGAGGCAAAGCGGGCAATTACCCATCCTCTGTTTGCTTGGGAGTCGGGGGGAGGTAACACACCGCACATTAAACTGGGTTTTGCGATATTTGTTTTATTAATGTTACTTCTGTGTTTGAAATACCCTCAGATACTATCAGTCAGATAAGGTCTAAATTAAAAATTCCAAATATTTTCTTACATGAGCATGCCCCCCCTCACCCCCCAGCCCCATAATAGCTGTGTTTCCTTGGGATTTATCTGCATCATTGCCCAACATATTTTGCATTTTGTCTTTTGCCATCTTGGTTACTGCCCTGATTTCAATCAGGTATTTTCAGTTAGCTGTCAACGTGTTGGCTGCGTTTCCCATTCCATATACTGTGATTCACATGTGGAATGTTATTTTCTGACATTGCTGTTTACTTGTAAACAATACATACTTTATAATTTGCTCTATTGTAAATCTATTGTTATAGCCCTAGTATAGAGAGACGAGAGAGGGGAAAGGAGAGAAAAAGACCGCAGAAACAAACTCATTGGAAAACATTCACTCGAAATACTATTCACATGTGTGAATTGGGTGCATGTGAACATTGCGTACAGGAACCTCTGCATTAAGTCCACCTTGTTGCCGGCTTACAGTAGCCTCAACAAAGAAGTGGTCTCTTTAAGCAGGTTTAAAGTAGTCTCCCTGGTGAAGGTCTGGCTAGAAATGTTCATATTACAGAGGTGTTCTCCTCTTTTAGAAGGCGGTCTTACTTGCTGGTTGTACTGTAGCCTGCAAGCCAACATTAGCTGCCTGGATCAAGCAGGAATGCTCCCGGATTGCTTCTTTATGTCCTCGCTGCAGGGAAGACGAGAGGATGGGATCCGGAGACGCAATTAGTGGCGGCGGCAGATAATCCCGGAAGCGGGAAGGGGGGAGGCTGTCAGTACGGGGGAACGCTGGTTGCAGACTTGGGGTCAATTACAATTTTGAAATTCAATTACAATTAAAATTACACACTATTTTTCAGGGTCAATTACAATTATAATTACAATTACGGGCATTTTTTTGTTCAATAATAATTACAACTACAGACTAACTTTCAATCTCAATTACAATTACGAGCACGAATTCAATTACAATTCAATTACATGGTGGTATAGGTGGTATTATATGATACGTAATTTGTAGATGAGCCGATAATCGTATTTTAATTGTACAGCTGATGAGCAAATGAGAATTATGACTTCCTATAGATCTAATAAATCGTGTGACTTTTGTCATAGGAAAGGAAGCAATCAATACTGGACCATGCATAGTCATGACTTTGGTTATTACGCATTTCTTAAGACCACTTCTCACTACTTATAGTCTCCCACTCTGTGCGACCCTTTCCGGTGTCCTCCCCGCGGTCCGCACAGCTGTTTACTCACATTACTCGCCCAGTGATTTGGCTGACAAATGAGCTGCTCGTAAAACTCAACTCATCATGTCTCTCAGCTCAGTCAGAGCTCAGCTCAATTACATTGAGGCAGAGTGCAGTGTTGAGGTCAATGGTCACTAACTAGGTTATGAAAGGGTCAGTGCACTAGGAGGTCATTGTGTGGTCATGCAATGGTCGGTGTAGGTCAGTATGTAACTTGGTTTCCACATCCTAAGTCAATGACTCTGGTCATGTAATAATGCCGTGGAATACCAAGCCTAGTTGGTGGTGGTGACAGCCTGTGGCTGCTGAGAATGTTATACGTTACAGGGGTCTATTGTTGTATGAGCGGCATGCTGTGCATTCGGTGATTTTGGACAGTAGAACCTGTCTGTTGAGACCACCTATAGGACTTTCTTGAAAAATATCAAGAGTATCATCAAGATACGTACATGTAACAGAAGACGCCTACCTCTCCGTGCTGACCCCCCCCCCCCTATATTTAGCTAATAATTAGTCTCGTTAGTTGGGAGCCTCATCCATTGTTAGTAGCCTTTTGTTAATTATACAGCCAGTTTTAGTCTTTTTCGCTGGTTGGTTGAAGGTGTGGTCGATTTATGCTTTTTTTATGGCTTATTTATTCTATTTTTAGTTTTGCTGGTGTTTATTTTCTTCATATTTATAATTATGTGACTGCTCCAGTACATGTATGTACAGCAATTTAAGTGTTTAAAGCAAACTAATAGAATACAAACGTGTCTAGAATTTGAAATGTGAAATGTAATGCACATTATATGCTTATATTATAAACATAAACATTGGTGGTGGGGTGGGGGCACGATTATCTCTTCAAAAACGGTCACGCGCGTGCCCACCCATACACACACTGATTTTTTTTTTTTTTTTTTTTTTGGGGGGCTCTCTCTTCACACGTACAAATACCGTGAAATGTGCCCACCCCACCCACACACACACACATTTCCAAAAATCCTGAGTCTGTTGACGAAGTGTACAAGAAAAATGGGTGCTTAAACGTTTATTTTTAAGTTCATGTTTTTGCAAATGTAACACAAAATGTGTACCCCTGATTCTGATTCAGCCGATAGAGATTCCCATATCACCTTTGTGCACAGATCTCAGTAATAATAAATACGGTATTCGGGTGGATTACTTTAGAACCGGTTGCATTGTTCCACCAACCACATTATAAATGCAAAAATCACTTCTAGGTCTTCTAGGGGTCTGGGAAGTTTGGATTTCAGAAATCTACCACAACAATATTGTTAATACAGTGTTCATCAAACGGCTTTTTCGTGTCTCATTTCTATGTAAACCAAAAACTATATATATATAGCCCTAAATAGGCCTTAACAATATGTGTGCTTCTTTTAACCTCTTCTTTGTGACTTCGTCCATAAAAGTCAATGTTATAAATCTCTACACAACCAAACTGTAATACTACTTAGACCCTCAAACCACAGTAGAACCCCCACTAAGACCACTCCCACAAATAGAGCACCTCCACAGCAAGACATTTGTTTTCTGCAAACCTCGCTAAAACGCAACCATCGTGTAAACATCCACAAACAGGGCACCTCTCAATGGAGACCACTTGAAACTAGCGTCCGTGTGGTCTTGTTAGAGGGGTAACACCGTATTGGTTTAATGACTGGTGTGTTTGTTTAAGAATTAATCCATCAAGTGAGATTTTTCAAGAGGCAAACACCATTAAACTCTCAGCTTTCTGATAATGCTTTTTACTGTCAGCGCCGACCAAAGCTCATAAAAGAGTATTTTTGGACGATTTAACACACAACGTAGCAACAAGCGAACGTTATAAAACGAAACACATGCTATTTTTATATGTAACATTCAACGGTGATTTTTCCCCCAGCAGGCTTACTGTTTTGATAGTTATTCTCAGACACGTAGTTACATTTTATGGCACACGAGTCTGTGATACATTTTAGTGAACTTTTATTGCATTTAGGCTATTTCAAGATATATTTGTGTTTTCAGGTTCTTCTCATTTTAGATAATATAATCTGTACTAGAGTCTTACCCCAAAATTAAGTTTAAACACTCCAACAAGGTATTAACTGCATTTAAATGAAATTCTGTACACAGAAGTTATGTCCGTGACTTCTCTATTCCTTCCTTAATAGTTGTGAAAGTTTTGAAGGGAATGGAAAACTAGTCCATGTACTCTCCTACATAGTCTTAAAGACTCGCACCTGATAATGGGTTTGCATGAATTTAGCTGTATATGTTAAATACTTGGCAGAACTTTGGTGCACCTTTCCCAATAATTGGGACGTGATTAGTGGAATACCCCATTGACAAAATTGTATTTAAATACTTTCGATAGTCCGGGAGATACTATCCGAATTCGGTGTATGAGAAAACCCTGAAACGACCAAAATCTGGATCTATGTTTGAACTACACATACGCTCTAAGATCAGGGCAAATAATTACACACGGCAAGGAATGTGTTAGATTGATTAAATGCCATCTTATGATATATCCATCAGCACGTTGGACCAATATAGCTGTTCAGACTCCACTCCACGAACTATGGTGTGTGCAAGCTGTAGGCCCGTGTCTGACTGTCCAGAATGTTATATTCACCCACAATGTAGTGCTACTGTTATTAGGGGTATTTCCAAAGGTACTGACCGCATTTTTATCAAATATTGACATTATGGCCTACTCGTCTGTGAAAGTGTCATAAGAATCAGGCAACTATTTCTCATAGGTTGCCACAGAGACCTACAGTATTGTTGTTTTTTACGTCTGGCCTGCTGATGAAATGCTTGTCCAATTTAGCTAAGACTTATGGGAACTATAGGAAGCTATGTTGAATATAAATCCAGTCTTAATGAAACTGAACATAGATGTTAAGACACGTTTTCAGACGTAAATTGACAAAAAATAACTAATACTTGCAGTGCATTTTAATATAATCCCCTAATTCCTATTATCTCACCTACCTGAAACCAACAGTACAGGACAGGACAAATAGATACGCAAAATATCACTCAACCTCTCAATGAACGTCTGTCAAGAGCCAATTTGCTAAAGAACAACGCCTTCAATAACTCACCTGATTTTGCGTCATTCAATTATCGAGTGCACCTAACCCCGGCATAACACGAACATCCGCCTGGGAATCGTGGCATCGTTTATTTGAAGCTTACGAGCACGCACCTACACCTAATACCAACCAGACCCCACCGCGTCAACTCTGACCACGTCCACACTTCGTCTGGCACCGAGCGTATAAAGAACATCCGAGCGTGCTGTAAAATCTGTGCATATGGACTGTTGATGACTGCGGCACCTTGCAGATAACGAAGTTATACAGTAGAACCTTTCTTTTAGTACCACCTGACTTGGTCAAGTCTCGGTGAAGATGTGATCTATTAAAGCAGGCTTGAAACGTGTACAAACGCCCTTGTTCTGTACAATATCGCCTTACATATATGCAGGATGTCTTTCATGACCGCTGTACTGTAAAATTCCATAGACACTTAATGTATGACACTAATGTGGGTACATATTCGCGAACCTTTCTATCAAGACCACCTGTCGATATTGGCCTTAAGTGTCTTTCCCGATGTAGTATTGAAAACTCCATAGATGTTCTTATTATAAAGGTGACCTCATTGAAGAGGAGTTCTTTAATGGTGGTGATGCTGTATGTAATAGATAATTGATGTATGAAACTGATTTTAGGTACACAGTTCACGTATGTGCTCACAGCATACCCAATCTGTTAACACTACGCGAGGGCTGGCTTCAAATAGTGGACAACAGTACTTGTTTGTGGGCGTTAACACTACTCATTTAAGAAGTCCAGAATGATCTCATTATGTAGAGGAGAACTCTTTATAAAGGTTATGAATGTGATATTCTTAGGTTACTATGCATTAACTTTACGTCCGATTGCCCAATTGCATGCAAGTTGTACCTTTCACCAAATGACCAATCAATCAACGGCGAAATGAAATAAATCTGTTGTTCATCCTCAGTTTATTGACCTATTTTTCTCACCTTTACGCCATGTTAACTTGTTCAAACGCAGTTTACGGCGAGAGAACACATGACTGAACTGAAATGCACGTACTTGACCTTCTTTTTACTGACCTCTTTCTCTCTGAATGTTGACAGGTTGAATCTGCAGTCTAGCTTGACCCAGTCGCTCCCCAATTTTATGAGGTCACGAACCGAGGATACTGCACCCTGTGACCGTAGCCCCGGTTCGCTCTACTAGTTCAGATGATTCCAGTATAGTATTAATTGGCATTCCCGTGGAGTGGGTTAGCTGAATCGTATACCACGGGTGCATTATGATTTTGTTTTATTTGCACCATGACACATAGATAATATTAGGGTAGTTGTACGATTTGGTACGGTGACAGAAAAAGTAAGCACCCACACCAAACACAATGATTAGTTCGTAGTGAACATTATGCTTGAAATAATCAGAATATAATCAGAAATATTTGATATGTTTGCAAGATTACTAATCAGCGATGATACCATAACAATTGTTTGATTTTATACAAGAAATACACTACATTACACGAGGAGTAGTGATTTAAGAACAAGATAATCAAAAACTGCAACGGCTATTTTGAAAACAAAAAGCGAGGAGACAATAGAGTCAAAGGCCAAAGCCTCCTCTGCCACAGCATCCTACGGACCTGCTTTGTATTTGTGACGACTATCAACGTTATTTTTATGCTAACTATAAACGCAGTTTTATGCAGTAGGCCTACTGGACCAGTAATAATTTGTTACAGGCAGTTTACACAGATTGATGCACAGGCTTAAAGAAACACGTGGACAAAATTGATTCCAATACTGTGCTTTTCTTTGCAACCGTATTTCCAATATCTAACTTCAACCATCCATCATGGCGACAACCAACACAGACAGGGATTCGTACTACAAAAACATTTATCAAGAGAAAATCAATAAATACCTGGAAACTGTAGAAGAGAAACTTGAGCTGAAGACATTTGACGAGTGTATTGCTTTAATAAATGCATTCAGGGAAAATCGGGGAAGTGAAGACCTAGAGAAGGTCTTGGCGGGCATCCAGGCGCTCTTGCGCAACTACGGACACCTCTGTGCGGGCTTCTGGGAATGGGGTAAGAAGTGTTCTTTTAAGGTACAATTAAAGATGTCAAGATCAATATAGACAATAATATCTCTATTGAGACCAGTTAATCGAAGACCAGACTACAGGCTAATCTTAATTAAGAGGTTAAACTGATTGATCACTAAAAGGAGACTACATTGTACACGTACAATACATATTATACATCTCTCCCTTTAGACCCAATTAATAGTTATATTGTGTTTTGGTTGAACATGCCATTGTTACTTCTCTCAAAATTAAACTTATTGTATTGCAGCACATAATTTGAGCAGCTCTATATTTTACAGACCACCAGCAAATACATGAGATTGTGAAGGAGCGAACGCGACTTCTTAAAGAGCAGCAGGAAAAACGTCTGGAAGAACGTCAAGCGCAGAAGGACAAGCAAGATCTGGACGCAATCCCGCAGAAACGAGAGCAGCTCGTGTTAGCGCGTCAAAAACTGGATGAACAGAAACGGCAACACCAGCAGAAGAAGAAGAGGATGCAGCAGAGGGACACCTTGTTGCAAGAGCAAGCGCGTCAGCTTGAACAAGATAAGAAACAGAAACAGCAGGAATGGAATCATCAGCAATGGTTGGAGTTCATTAAGCGACGGCATGATGGCGAAGTGCACGAACTGCAGCAACAGCTGTGGGAGCTGAAGCGCAAGCAGAACTCGCAGCGACAGCTGGAGATCTTGCAGCAACAACAGCGACTCGGGATAGAGCTTAAAGATCTGTGTGAGCAACAAAAGAAACAGG
Source organism: Streblospio benedicti (assembly GCA_019095985.1). NCBI lineage: Eukaryota > Metazoa > Annelida > Polychaeta > Spionida > Spionidae > Streblospio > Streblospio benedicti. Next base: position 2,838,820 of record CM032668.1, read on the forward strand.
ATGCGGAGGAAGATATGTGGAAACGAAGAGAGACAGTCAAACAACAGTGGAATCGGGAAAATCAGAAAGAGAAGCAGGTTGAGCGAGAAAGGCAGAATCAGGAGCTCCTGGCACGAGAGGTTAATATTGAGTATGAGCGTCTGCAACTCATGTGTGAGCGTGATCAATGGCGTGAGAAGCAAAAAGAGTTGCAGTCAAGTGAGTTTGTACAGAATAGGGATGAGATACGTCTAGAATGTCGGGAACGGAACCTGCTAGAGAAGCAACAGCAGCGGTCACCCAAGCGGATGAAACTATCGCAACGAAGCGAGAGCTCAGAAAGTATACGTCAGGCAATTGAGTATTTTCGTTGTGTGGCGCAGTTGCGGCAGCAGCGGTGGCGTAGGTGGCGGCAGCAAGATGAGCGGTACAAGCAGCTGCTACAGCGGCGGCCGCTGTGGCAGCGGCCGCGGTGGAAGCGCCGCGGGGGCAGCAGTTGCAGCAGATGCAGCAGCGATGGCGGCAGATGCTGCAGCAGTGGCGGCAGTGGCAGCAACAGCAGCAGTAGCTGCAGCAGCAGCAGCAACCGTGGCAGCCGCAGATGTGGCAGCAATGGCAGCAGTGGCAGCAGCAACAACAGCAGCAGCAGCAACAACAGCAGCCACAACAGCAGCAGCAGGAAGAGGAGGAGGAAAACCAGTCCAGGTTACAAACAACAGTAGAAATAGCAGAATCTAGCACACGGATTTCTAATAGCAATAGCACAACGAATTTTCGCTCGGTCTCGCCGCATCAGCAGCAGCAAAGGACAACAGTGCAAGATGATTACACTTCAATATTAGGACTTGTGTTAGACATGTTAGTTAGAGCAATCACTTATGCATGTCAAAAGCAGCAGCAGCAACGGCCACAGCAGCATCAACAGCAACAGCAACAGCAGCAACTTCAGCAACAGCAGCAGCAATGGAAGAACCTGGTTAAAACGGAATTAACAAAAGTTATTTTGTCAAAGCTACAAGAAAGACAGCGACAGCAGCAGCAGCAGCAGCAGCAGCAGCAGCAGCAGCAGCAGCAGCAGCAGCAGCAGCAGCAGCAAAAGGAACAACAACAGGAGCAACAAAAAGAGCAACAACAGGAGCAGCAAATGGAGCAACAACAGGAACAGCAGCAGCACCAGCAGGAAGTACAGCAGGAGCAACAGCAGGAGCAGCAGGAGCAACAACAGCAACATCATCAGGAGCACCAACAGGAAGCAACAACGGAGCAGCAACAACAGCAACAGCAGGAACAACAGCTGGAACAACAGCAGGAGCAACAGCAGGAGCAACAGCAGGAGCAACAGAAGGAGCAACAGAAGGAACAACAGCAGGAGAAGCAGCAACAACAGCTGTTGGATTGCCACCAGACACGAGATGATTCCTCTCACTGGGTGACATACATTGAAGAACTGAGTCGACGATTTCAGTGTGACCTGAATGTCTTTATCCTGTTTCTCACCAGGATGGCACAATATAGATGCCGTGATATTGACCAGGTCAAGTTCCGAGCCGAGTGCTTGGCACAGTTCGTGGCACATCCCGGGCTTTGTCACAACTTTGAACTGTTCCTGGAATCTGAGGACAGAAGACAGCGCCTAGGTTCTTCTCTATGTGCCCAGGGCGATTGAGTACCGCAGTTGTAGGTCAGGAACGTTAGTGGTATGAAGGTCGTATTTCCGAGGTCAGAAGAGGGATCTCTTGTGGCAGAGCAAGCTGTACTACAGTGAAGATTTGTACCAAGCTGTGATGTCATATTGAGGTTAATATTCAATGGTGCTGGGCAGATGTGCTGAAGGAAGCGGAAAGAGGTCGCTGCTCTCATTAATAGTGCATTTGTGGGACACTATGTATGGGAATTCTTGCTTTTTGATAACTTGTTAAATTAGTATTGCCTGTAAGTGCATTATTTTCCATATGTAATTTGTAAATAATTTGAAGACTAATGCAAGTACAAAAAATAAGTGATCGTTTCTGTTAGCTTATGAGAGTTTTCAAGGGGCAAAGAAAATATATATTTCTAAAGAATACTATTGTTTTATCTTTAACAATGAGACATGGCATGATCAAACAACAATGGTAAGGGAAGTGGCAGGAAAATATCCAAAATACAAAAATCACTGTGGCCTGAAAGTCTATGAAATGAATGGCATTTGTGCAAACACCTCGTAGTAGCCTACCATGACAGTCACCAATATTAACGGACGTACATGTATATACATATATTTTTAGTGGACATTGATTGCTCTAGTGCCATTTTACATAAACCATATAGATTGTATTTCAACCTTCATATATACAAAGCATAAGCTTTTAAATATTTACAAAGTTCATCTTCATACAACAATAAATTCTTACATTGATACAGTTTCGACAACTGCTGTTGCTATTTTCAAAATCTCGGCGCATGTCAAGGTCTATCTGCACGACGTCCGATGCCGAAAATCGGATTTTACACATGAGAGAGTTGAAAGGCCCCCTTGTCCCTGTTCATGACCTGTTTCTGTCCTCGTATCTTGATCGCTTCTTTAAGAAGCGATCAAGATACGAGGACAGAAACAAGAATCTTTGATGGTTCTTGTCCTCCAGTCACTCTCTCTGTCCAACACATTCACTTCCTCCCAGTCTATCTCATGATTGTTCTGCTTAACATAGTCCGTAATTGCACTCTAATTGATCTGGGTGAGGGCCTTCAACTCTCCCATGTGTACGATCCGATTTTTGGCATCTGAAGTCGTGCAGAGACCTTGACATGCTCAGAGTTTTTGAAAATGGCAACAGCAGTTGTCGAAACTGTCAATCATTGTAAGAATTTATTGTGCTGTGTGAAGATGAACTTTGTAAATATATATGGATTCCAACAGGATGAACACATTTAAGGATATAAGCTTTTAAATTTTGAGATCCTGTCTTCGGCCCCCAGTTAAAAGTCACCTTAAAACCGGCGCACGCCGATACATGTTAATTACTTCATCGTACATAGTATCGTAATATCGTAATGAGTGTGAAGATGTGTGACAAAGGATGGGCAGAACCACGAGATTGTGGATTATCAAAAATGTGATCACACCAACATGCACGGAACACTAAACTGAGCTGGCATTTTTGTCTTTCGACCACGTCATGATCACAATTATATGAGCAGTCTATGAATAAAAAAACATCCATGAGCTATATAGAATATCCTTTATTTCCAGCATTCTAATTTTATCCCTACCCTATGCAGATCCAGTTCAGAAGAGGCCTGTGTCTCCCATCCTATTCATCCAAAAACAATGTTTTTTTGTGAGGGTTTGATAAGTCTGCCCCTTTGTGAAATCTAGTGGTTGCACACCACTCCCACTACTCCAGAAAACAAGATTTGCCAGTGCTTACAGATTCGGGAAAACGAGTTTCTATTGTATAAACTCTTTCAATGATGAGAAGACGGATTCTATCTTGCTCTATGTCTCCAACCTCAATTTTGGGGACGATGACATTTATTTAATACAGATTGTCCATGTAAATCATCAGTTTGAATATAACTTTAAACATTATAATTTACACATTTTAAAATTTACAAACGATATTTGATAATGGTTTGGCCGAACATTCTGTCGTAGCCTGCTAGTATTTTGCTGACTATAAAAATTGCCTTTTCTTCTACAGAACTGGCAAGACCTTCAATCGTTAGAGACGAGGATTAATGTACCGATGCTATACACAACAGGCTACTACCAGCTCGCAGAAAAAATCACTTCCAATTGTTTAAAGGTTTCGCAGCGTTATGGGACTATATACACTTTTAACATTAACTTTTACTAAAATATCCATCATGGCAAACAACCAACACAAAGACTCTCCCTCGAGTCCCTCAAACTATCTGTGCAACATTGATGAGAGAACGAGGCGATATATCAGCACTTTAGAAGAGAGATTTGAAGACAATCCGGGTGTGCTACAGAATTGCAAGGCTTTACTGAAAAGGTTTATGCAAACCTGCGGCGACGATAGAATGGAAGATACGCTGGTGATCATCCAGGGGCTCCTGTTATTGAATGGCCACGGGGACCTCTTGGAGGAATTCACGCAGATCCTGACACACCTGCGTACGGCTAGCCAACGTTTATTCTCATCATCAATGAAGCCTGATACACAAGGTTTGTTATCAAGAACGTGCATGTTGGAGTATTTATTGTTTTCTTGCAACTGATTATCTATTGGAGCTAGAAACAATGGCAAATCTCACTAGGTCTTGCTAATTGGTCATATTGTGCGCTTAATAGATTATCATTGCGAAGACGAGTTTTGTTGATTTGAATAACAAAAACTGCAGGTGTAGTATATGTAAAATATCTTTTGAAAAACAATATATTGGCTTTTCTGGAACAACCTTTTGATATATAAATAGCAGGGTGGGGTCAAATTTGAGTACATTTGACTCGTGTTCAATGATGTAGTCTTGTGTTTGGTCCACGCAAGCTTGTTATCATTCATATATATATACTGTTACCGTCAAATTTGCAATGATGGCCGTCTCTATGCTGAGACCACGTGTAAGACCATTTTTCAGTTGTAAGCCTTCATGACGAAAGAACAGCAAACGTCCGTGAAAATACCACATATCTTTGATAAACAATGACATTTGAACAGATGGAAGTAAATATTTTTGTTGAATCGTTACGGCTTATATTTTCTTTTGGAAAAAGCTTTATTGTTAGGTATCACTAAAATAAATCAGATCTTAAAAGATCTGACCTCCATTATTTAACCACTGTGTACATAATTGTATTCATAACTTCTATAATTTTCTTATATTACCCTATATATGTTACAGCCAATCCTGGTGCCCCTGGGGGAGATAATGTTTGCACAAACGAACACCTGTCACGAGATAAAGACAAAGGTGAGTGCAGAGATAGACCGGGAAGAGGAAGTATGTCTGATGATAGCTTGGGAGAGGAGAACACGATGCTTGGACGTGGCCACGAGAATAAATGTACGGGGAGAAGGGTGAATTCAACGAGAGAACCACTGCAAGCACTCCAGGCCAACAAACCTCAGCAGCAGCGACAGCACAAACAGCAGGTAAACCCCCTACAGCAGAAAGAGCAGGCCACAGTGTCGCAAACAATAACAGTTGTAGCAGCAGTGAACACAATAGTTATAAATAGGAGCAGCGGAACGGAACACCACGAGTCCATGCAGCAAATGCAGCAGCAGCCGCTGCCTCGTACGCAAGATGACGCAGCAACTGTAGGACGTGCATGTGTGAAAGCAATCATAGATGCATATGAAAAGCTTAAACAACAACAGCAGCTGCTGTTGCTGCTGCACCACCACCAGCAACAGCAACAACAAAAGCAGCACCACCACAAACAGCAACACAAGCAGCAGCTCCACTACCAACAAGAACGGGGGCTGCACTATCCCTTAGAGCAACAACAACAGGTGCACACCATCGCCAACTACAACAAAACGAACAGCAGCAGCTGCACCATCCCTCAAAGCAACAACATCAGCTGCACCAATCCCCAAACAACAACAGCAGCTGCACAAACAACAACAGTTGACCCATCAACAACAGCCGCTGCAGCATACCTCAAAACAACTACAAGAGCTGCATCATCCCCAACAACAAGAGATGCTGCACCAACAACGACAGCAGCTCACCCAACGCCGAAAACAAGGGCAGAAGGTGCACCAACTACAGCTGCGGACCCATCAACAACAACAGCCGCAGCACGATCCCAAACAACAACAAAAACAGTTGCAGCACGATCCCCAACAACAACACAAACAGCTGCAGCACCATCCCCAACAACAACACAAACAGCTACAGCACCATCCCCAACAACAACAAAAACAACTGCAGCACCATCATCACCAGCGGAACCACCAACAGCATCAACAGCAACAACTGCAAGAACAACAACAGCAGTTGTTGAGACTAGACCTAAATCCCAACGATCCGGTGAAGTACATTGTCAAAGTGGCGGAGCGATTTCAGAACAACAACTAGAGGAGGTCTTGGTCTCTTTCTACAACAATTGTGTGTATTATCATAATATGATTCATAACAAGGCTGAAATACGGCGCCAAATGGCAGCGCTGTTTGCAGGGCATCGTGATCTCATTGATGGCTTTGAAGTATTATTGAAATATCGTAGCACAAGTGATTCACCACCGCCAACAATAAAAGCATCAGCTGCACCACCAACAACAACAATAAATGCTGCACCACCACCAACAACAAAATCCTCAACTTGGCCACTGCCAACAACAAGATCATCACCACCAACAACAACAACAACAAAATTATCAACTGGGCCAACAACAAAATCAGCACCACCACCACCAACAACAACAAAATCATCAACAGCACCACCATCAACAACAAACGCTGCACCACCACAAACAAAATCCTCAGCTGGACCACTGCCAACAATAAAAGCATCAGCTGCACCACCAACAACAACAATAAATGCTGCACCACCACCAACAACAAAATCATCAACTGGGCCACTGCCGACAACAAAATCATCAGCACCACCACCAACAGCAACAAAGTGATCAACAGCACCACCAACAACAACAAAATCCTCAGCAGCACCAACAACAACCTCAAAGCTAGCGGCCGGATCAACAATAGCAGTCGTTGGATGTGGATCTAATCGTGATCCATATTATGGGGTGAAGTACATGGACAGTGTGCAAGAGCGATTTCAGAACTAGCTGAGCATCTTAGTCCTTTTCAAAAGCAGTGTTAGCGCATATCAGAGTAACAACATTAGTCAGGCTGAGATACAGAGACGAATTGCAGTGCTGTTTGCAAGGCATCGCGATCTCATGGATGCCTTCGAAGTATTTGTGGAAGATGCAAGCACAAGTGATCGCCCATTATCATCCTCAAAGTTCACCTCTGAGTCGCTGTGGCTGTTGCAGTGCAGGCACGGTTGTGATGGTTGTATTGCTCATTATCCTCGAGGAGAGAGCAGGAGAGAGACAATCAGTGAAAGGATTGAAGAAGTCAAAGATGACCTTATTCATTGGCCCAAGCATCATGGCAGGGGTATGTATACAACATTCGCTTTTCAAACACTAGAACTAGTATTCTACGAGTAGGTGTCGCAATTTATTATGAATATACTAAATCTAGCCTTTATACATACCCCCTTCCATCACTGTGCCTGTGTTGTCAATAAATGGTAAAAAATGTCAATATAAATCTAAACTTACTCACATCACATGGACATGGAATGAGGGAGGTTGCTGGCAGGAGTGGAGTCACTAGATTGTTGATAATTAGAACAGCTGAACAGTCATACAAAACACCAAAATAGGAGACAGGAGCTTGAACGGATTAGTTCTGAATGTTGAATGTGAAACGTTAATGAATGACTATTATTTTTGCAGCATTGGAACTATTTTACTAGATCTATTTATGCTTTATATTTTTAAAGTTTTTTATAATGGGGTTGAAATTTTCGGCATTTTTACGATTATTTTGCCTGAGTGACAAAACTTTGGAGTGCCCACTGGTCTGGTTTTACCGAAAATATTTTTAATCTAATGATTCAAAACATATTTTATAAATATATTTACATTTTATGCCATTGGCAAATAAATCGACTGCAAACACTCCACCTTTTATTCTTTGTTATTTTAATTTCTATTGCTAGTTTTAAACAAAAAAGTTTTGAGTTTAAATCTCTTGTGGATAGAAATTAATCTGTTACCAAGGACAAATTTTATCTTCAATAAAACTGAGCTTGCTTGCCATAGTAGAGAGAGAGAGAAGAATGTAATTGTATCCACAAGCAAACTTGGGAAAAACACATTAGAAAACTCCACTAGCAGTAAAATGCGAAGAAATAGAACTCCCAAAAATTTCCGTCTATAGGTGGGATTCGAACCCACGACCTCCGGGTTGAGATGATAATTGACCAAGTATGTAGGCTGGGGGCTACAGAGACATCGGTTCGTCCGAGTAGCCTTTTAACAGCCCGCTGCTTGGGATGATGGTATCATTCTGGTCTCACAACCTTGGGATCGTGAGTTCGAGTCCCGTCTGAAGATGTGTCTTCAGCTATGTTAATATAGTGGTAGGAGCTTGCTTGCCATAGTAAAGAGAGAGAGAGAAGAATATAATTGTATTAGGGTGGCCGCCCTACCGCCATAACGGCATGCTCTTCTTTTTCGGCCCAGTAAATATACTTAGTTTATTTTGTGAACTGCGAGTAAAGCATGGACGCAGCAGTGTTCTGGGATCACCTCCATAGATCGCAATGCATTAAATAGAGCGGTGATAAAGAGTTTCGCGTTGGTCTGTTTAGTAAAGGCTGTGGTCCAAAAAGAAATTATCCTTTTTACTGTGGCGTTCTGTGAATATATACAGTGCCCGATTAAGGTTTAGTGGGGCCCCGGCACGGGAGCCAATGTAGGGCCGTTTGACCCGTGATATGACTGTTGTCGCGAATCGCGACATTTTATGGGGCACTTGAAAAAAATATATATATATTCTTGGGGCTTCTTCTGTTTTGGTGCTTTCGCATAAAAAAGAAATATGTGTAAAAATGTTGGCAAAATTTGGTGTCCAATAATAATATTTTATAGGGCCTCTTGTTATTTGAAGCTTTGGGTTGTTTAATAGATTTCACATAACTTAGGGCCCCTGAAATACATATACATAGGTCTTCTTCTGTTTTTGTGCTTTTGCATAAAAGAAGTACAAGGAAAATGTTGTCTAAATCCGGGCTTTTGCGTCAAAAATTTGCGCATGTAAAAATGTTGCCAAAATCTTAGGGCCTCCTACATTGTTGGGGCCCCCTGGCTGCAGCCCTCTCAGCCACTCCCCCTTAATCGGGTACTGAATATATGTACCTCTGACGTCAACTCATTAGGTTCAAAATAAGGGTCTTGGGGACACAGAGCAGTGGGAAATGTCAGCCGCAATCAGTGAGCTGGCCAGTTATAAAAAGTTGAATCAAGGGGGCGGCGGCGGCGGCGGCGGCATCAACAAAAACATCATCCACAGCAAATCATCATCAATACAAGCACCAAGGGCAACATCCCATTGGAAATCTCCCGCTCCTCTTTTTTAACCAAAATTACCTAATCCATCAATAATGTAAGTAGTATGAAATATGTAAAAATAAGTCTTGTGCGTTTGCTTCAACAAAAACTTTAAAGACTCATGCACACAAAATGCTCCTCTTCCGTGCGCGTGATGCTGGGTCGCGATGGCAGCAGCAGACTTAGTGGTGGCGGCCGTAATAAGAAGTCCGCACGCACCGGCTCGATCACAGCCACTCTCCAGCAAGAGCGACCTCTGTATGTATGCACCACGCTCAGTACTGAAGGCTCTTGCTGCTAGCTTTGTTTTCATAAATATATATTATCTAAGGAGTTTAGAGTTTATAACTAAAAAAACTTCTGTTATTGGGAGGGCGTCTTATTTCAGGGCGGGGGTGTATTTTGAAGTACTGGTTACACAGTAATACACACACGCGCGCGGGGGCGCACACACACACACAGGCACACATACACCCACTTACGCATACATCTGCCTGTTCAAATTAGTATGCCTTCATCAAGACGCAATCTTATAATCGCTCTTCCCAAATATCTGTATTTAGATTTGTAACAATCCATCGGATGATCATGGCAGAAAGGTTGTGCTGAACCTAGCCCTGCATGATATATGATAAGAGAGACGAGTAAGGAGGTGAATTACATGCGGCCATTTCACCTTATATTGCTGTAAAACTGTTGACAGATTGAGACGCCACATGCAACAGACACGGGTTACCTGGTAACGCATAATCTGGATGGAATTATACTACCCATCTCGTATTTCAGGCGCCGTATACATTTTTTTATACTAAAGTGGACTAAATTGTGAATGGGTATTACAGTAGGTCTTATGATGGTCTATTACACGGTGTGCCCTCTGCATGAACATGTAGTTTCTCTCTTATCGTCCATCATAATCGGTTTTGCGATCTTGTTATATTTCTAGTAGTTCATGTGTATGATAATTATTTGGAGCGGAAGACACACCAACACACACAACCCACATACTGAACTCGTAAGCTGGTTATACTTACTGCGTTAGCAACCAGACCGGCAGTCACTTATTACGTCAATTTGCCACCCCATATATTTATCCCCCATTTCATTACGTCCGCGTGCACACGCATTCACGCAACCAGAACGGTGACGTCACTTTGATCATTTACGTAACTCACGCCTGGTACGTCTGACGTAGTCGATCGTTTACGTGATTACAGATGAGCATATGAGCATCAAAGCCAGATGTACAACACGCCGACTCATCTCTGCACTTCCGAGTGGAATGATTCGTGTTGGTTAAAAGAGGCTGGTCCAAGTGTGCGGCATTTAAACAAGCCGGAACTTGCGATATGGTCTATTGGGGTCAGAAGAGGGCACTCTATTGGTATAGTTGGATTTACTGGATATATTTTTGTGAGACACCAGTCATTGCCATACCTTACCCCAGATTATGTTATGCAACAAATCACTTGCAATTCAGTGAAATATTCTAGAGTGCTGAGAACTGCTCACATCTCCACAGAAAATGGAAACAGAACAATGGTGACTTTTAGAAAAAAAAAGGTAGTAGTTTCTTTCCGTTCTTGCCTGATTGCCCCCCGCCCTCGACCTCCTTGTCTGGCCCTATCTGCATTTCCCTCGGGCCTTGTACATTAGCGATCATCGATGGAGCTTTCGACTAGTGCCACGCTACCTTCTCAATCAACGTCACTATCTTGACAAGAACAGAAAAAAAACTAGTCTAGTGTTCGGATGGGAAATCATTATTGTACGCCAATGTCGGTCATTTGCATAATGTTCTGTTGTAACATGGTCCTCCTTGGTTTGCAGTCTTGCTGAAATACTGCTGTTTCTATCCAGTTGATGACTGCTGCTCACACGTTACGCTATATACACCTCTTTCTCCTTTACAGAAGTCTAAACTACAGAATCTAGCAAAGCTGGACATGTATCACTATCAAACCCACGAGCAGAAGTCAGAAAATAAGCTAGAAAAGTAAGCTTACTTAAATGACAGCACAATGTATTTCCCCTGTGAAAGATGATGTACCGGTAGTACGTCGGGGCAACATTAGGGTGTGCGTGCTCTGACCAGTAGTCACGGGCGTCAGGAGTTGCTGCGAGAGGACACACTGACGCGGCTCCCACGGGCCGGTTGGTTGAGAAGGTGTTACAAGGAAGTGGGAGGTTGGTGCAAGACTGAAAAAAGAGGGCTGTGGCGGAAATGGTGGTGGGTTGTAATTTCAGTCATGGTAGGCTACTACAACTTACATATGATCATAATTTGATTGAAGGGAAATTAAACTGAACTCGATGACAAGAAGTTCTAGATAATCTCTGTGATAACCAGATTCTACTGTATCAATTGTACCACACATTCAAGCACCTACATGTGTAACATTCCATAAAATTTCTAAGATAATGAAGTTTAATAAAATAAAATGGTAGGTGTAAGCAAACTAATAATTAGATAATTCAGGCATGGCCCTTTTGAACATTGCAGGTATTGGACCACCATAGATGTTTCACATGCGTCATACACGCCGTTTTGCACTATCTTATCTGTACACTTTAAGACAAAGCACGTATGTTTATTAAACTGGCATGTAATTCAAACTGTCCTTTGAGAGTAAGCCCTTTGATACTTATCTGTGAATCTATCTTGAATGGTATACAGTAGAACTTCTAATTAAGACTACCTCTCCATTGAGACCCGCTGCTGAAACAAGACCATTTCTCGCGGTTCCTATCTTAATTCTTTAAACGCCTGGCACCTTAATATACGCCCTCTCTATAATGACCACTCGAGGCCAGCACAAGCTGGCTTTAATCAAGAGAGATTTTACTGCACGGCCGCTCTAATAATAGTTGCGTGTCCTTCTTGATCTGTGTTTGCAGTAAACAAAGTTGACACATTCGGCACTTGACAGTACAATGTCGCTTATGGCGCGTTATTAATCTCTTATCGCCCATGGGGCGCATTCCCCACTCGGGTGGATTGTGTATGTTGTTTACATTTCAAGTTCATTATTTGCCATGCAGGGTCATTTTTGCACACAGAGAGTCCTATAACTCATTCTGCGTAGAGAGTAGGTGGGATTAATAAGATCATACAATACTTATCATTCAGTGGCAGATCCGGATCGTGGGGGGTGGGGGGGCACAAGCCACAAAACATTTGAACATTTCTCAGTGGATCCGTCGTCACCCGCTCGGTTGAGCATATATAGACTACAAATTGTTTACTTGTTTACTGGTGTATATTATCTATGATCTCATTAGTCACGTTTAAAACTAAAATGTTAGCTATGATCCAGTTGTATCGCATCATCATCATACCACGAGTACTATTACGACTTTCGCCGTTTTCTTTTCTTACACAATGCACTATGAAATGCCATTCAATTTGTGAGTGAAAAAATCTGTGTACGCTTCAAAGTTTTGTATGCGCTTTTACCTGAATCCAGCGTTGTACATGTTCTCTTCACTCGTATACTACTACATACGTAGTAATATACACAACTAAAGTTTAATTTAGTAGCAATTATTACAGGAGTAAAGTCTGTCCAAAGCGTGCCCTGATGAAATGAGCTTTCAATAGTTCCATTCTACACCAGATCACTGGCTGAATTACGATTTGATTTGTTTGGCTCGTTAAGTTTAAGTGACTATAAAGACTATATGGCAGACTTTGTTTATTGTTTGTAAAGGTGACTGATAGGGCCTGGGTATACTTGTTAGTGTTTGTAAATCAGAATAGTATACATACTGCCGCCCATGTAGGAGAGGCCGACGCATGTAATCTAATGTTGTATCTAAAATTGTGATAGAAAATTGTGCTACTAAATATTTCTTATATAGGCTAGTTGCTTATGTTCATTTCGATGTTAATTTCAAATTACCCGCTGTGTTCATGTCTACTTCTAAATATTTATATTGATTGTTTCATAGCTGATTTCACTGTCAAGGATCTATTCAAATTCTCCTTCAATCAAGCTAACAAATAAATATTATAAAGTGGTTCTCACAAGGACCGTTTCAGTGAAATGATTTGTTTGAGAGTTTTTACAGAATAGCTTTGATAATGAGTGACATGTGGTGACATAATTTGTGTCAATGATTGCTTAAATATGTCTTTGCTTCTTCAGCTTGCATAATGCATGTGTATAATGATCTTGATCTCAGAGGGGTGGAGAAACGGGGTTGTTACAGGAAGTTGTAAGCTGTGTATACATTGGGGCCTAAAAAGTTGAAAGTTGTACAAAAATGTATTATGCTACAAAATAATCTAACTGTAAAACTGGTATCGTTGAAGACTGTGTAAAGCTATCTCTTGAAAATTGCGCACTTGACGGCTGACCATCTGATTGGCATACGTATTGGGAGGAAACTTCCAGCAAAGGGCGGAGGACTTGAATGATTAAGAATAAAATATACGAGGAAGTGACTTCGTGATGTTTCTATCAGCCACTGCCGTCTCCCGAGTGTTGCGCTCCCCCGGGCATCGTCTGCTGACAGTCACGTGGCAGCCACGTGGCCACCCGGCCGTGTTATCGCCCGCTCTTGCCACATCACGTGACGCGTTCCTCTGATCGGCTCTGACGTCACGGACGTGATACAAGGCGCGTCGTCTGTTTGTGGCCGATACTGGCAAATAGAGAGTGATCGATGTGGGGAGAGGACTAGTTCCCCTACATTTTTGTGGGTGTAAAAGAGAAAACCTGCCACGTGCAGTTTTCGTACAGATTGGTAACTGTATATTTAGACTTTTGGGACCGGTCACAAAAGTAGGTTCAATACGGAGGTGTCGATAATGCATGGGATTGGGAGAAATGGTCTCACGGTATTTATGAAAGTTTGATGGGAGGCTGGGGGCTCTATGAATGGCATTACTATTGACAAGGTCTCTTCATAGAGTTGGTCTTCATGGAGATTACACTACATAGGGTGTAAAATGAGTGCAGTGCATTGTAGGATTCTCTTTTTAAGACTCCAAACAGTTCTCACTTATTTGTTTTCCAAGTTACCGTGGTCAGAGCGAGTACTACCTTCGAGATCCAACGATATAGTAGGCTACCCTTTTTCACGGCCTTTAAGGCCGTGTCCCACTGGGCTTTGCGTATGGAAAGCAGATGGTTAGCGTACAAAATGTCCCTAAAAGGTCTTGTCCGCACATTCACGCTACCGTTCGCAATCCACACGTTAATCATAAGTTATTTGTAAGTTTTATGTCCGCTATGCGTCTGCTCAAAAAAAAATATTTCTAGGAAGATTATTGATTATTCAGAAATGTGTGCGCCGTTGGTATTTGAGCTGCACAAATACCAACGGCGTACAAAAATCGATGGATTATTGGATTATGCACGCTAACTGCACGCCGAACACACGCCGCCGATGCGCAAACTATCCGTTTTTCATACGCGGCGTATTGGGAGCAGATAAGAGCAAACAAGAGCAGATGGAAAGCAGACAAATGTTTTGGCGTACAGTTAGCGTACATTTAAAGTATAAAAGCGCATGGAAAACGTCTGATCTGCCTACAACAAATTATGAATTGCTTATGAAATGCTTATGAGAGATTACAGGTGGCATAAGGCGAGGGGTATATAAACGCACCTGTAGTTCCATTCTCTTGTCAGTCTGCCGGTATCCATCGAAGAGGCACCATCAATGCAAGTGGTCCAATGAAGAATAAAACAAGAAAAAATTGAACAACAAGACTGAACGCTCGTCAATGCATTTTTATAACGTACAGAAGACTGAACGCTCGTCAATGCATTTTTATGACATGACTATAGGCCTTTGCAACAATGTACACCTACTGGGCGATTTAGAAAAGTTTTGAGCCTTTTTCAGGATGAATGAAAACATAGGTATCATACATTTTAATTTGTGTGTTTGCTGAGCAACACTCTGTCAAGTTTAATGCGAATAAATCCAAGTACATGTGCTTTTAAAAACAAAAGTTACAGAACAATGCATGTTCCTAATTTAATCACGAAGCTCACAACTTTTTAACCCACCCAGCAAAGGCCTATGGTCAAAATGCATTGACAGCGTTCAGTTAGTGTTGATGTTCAATGTCTAGTTCAAATACACATTTAAGTCAGATAATTCTCATTTATTCATATTTTTATAACATCAATATCAATGTTATTACATTAGAATAACGTGAGAAACAATTCATACAGCAGGTGCATGCCATACACTCAGTCTAAAAATGTCACTATAAAATATATAGCAGGCATAGTTAAAATACCTGTCTCCCAAATTTTATTAATAGCATAAACTTCGACTGTTGTCGACGAAAACGAAAGCAGAAATGACAGCGCGGGCGTATGCTCGGCGCTTAAATACTGTCTGCTATAGTACGCAGTTCGAACGCAAACGTCAGCCCCAGCAGGTGCTTTTTGTCGGTTGAACATCCGCCGAAGTGTAAGCTGAGCGTCTGCTTTTATCCGCTTTTATCCGGTTTTCTAACGCTTTCTGTCTGCTGTTTGTCTGCTTTTGAACGCTTTTTACACGCAGCGATGAGTGCAAAAAGGGTCAGATTATTTGAGCAGATGAAAAGCATACAGCTCCAAATGCCTGGAATTCTCCTAGAACATGTAAGCTAA
>CM032668.1:2863263-2925564 GCA_019095985.1 Streblospio benedicti
GCAAAATATAACCAACGCAAAATATAACCAGTTATGATTTGCGTTAACGTAAAATATAACTACAGCCCTAAGAATGAATCTGGTGACGCAAAATATAACCACTGACGCAAAATATAACCAAGGCGTAGCCAGTCACGATTCTAAAACCCGTTTTACATATAAGCGATCTTATGCGACCCCTTGCAACTCATATACACGTATTATGTCAAGTTGTCAACTCGGGCGTATTGAGGCGACATTGTACGTAGTAAAAATAAAAATGCATGGTACGACAAGTTACTGGGCCAAAGTAAGTGTTACTTATATGTGTGAAGGTTCTACGGCCCCTAGACGTAGCATAACTATTTGCAACGAACATTAACCAAGCTGTGTTTTCGTCAACATGTTCGAAATTTCCTGACGAATTTGCCAGTTCGCCAGTGCACGTAAAGCTACGTAGGTGTAATTCGCTAATGTGTAAAGCAGGTTTAATCTCGTCAAGAAGTGAGTTCATTCATTCTTTGAGTTAACTGTTTTCACATGATCAATATCGACATGTTAATTCCGGTTCCCCCATCCAGAGCTATCAAAATGTAAATGTAAATATTTGTTTTCTGGTCTTCTTCCCAAAAGGATCAGGCGACTCTATATCTACACCAGGTCATTGGCATCCTTGTCACACTATATCTTTCTTAACTCCCTAGGGCGCAGACGTGCTAATCACTCACATGGGCGCCACCAACTTACAAAAACGAGCCTTCAGACATGCTAGGTAGTACATCACAACCTCGCGGTTGTGCCCACCCCCTGCATATATCTTGAAGCTCGGGTTTGTGTTTGTGGAGTTCCTCCAGCATTAGCCGTGGCACCGTGTGTACAGGCAGCACCCAAGCTAGAGGACCCTGTTGTCCCACCTTGACGTGTGGCAGTTTGTCCAGCCTCACAGGCTTGATCCCAGCGACATTACCATAGTGACGTACAGTGGGGCAGGGGGGTATCTGATTAGAGCTTGAGCGTCATACTCTACCCATCCTAGAAACCTCACCTCCGCATCCCCCATACTACTCGCCATGAAGGGGTTCTCTCGAGTACCAGACGCAGCCACACCATTAGGGTGCCCTAATCCACAAACACTAGATGTCAATTTAGTAGAGTTTTTGGTTTCTTTACAAACTGTCAATGTCCAAGTCAACATGCATGTATTGGCCCAGAACTGGTCCATTCTTGTAAGTTTAATCGGGCCAATCATGGCAACCAGTACTAGTCCATTTAAACTTTGCAAACTGGCTGAGAATTTGGCCAGCACTGGTAGGTTGTACCGGTACCACAATGGACCAGAACTGGGCCAGCATGGGGAATTGAACCTTCAGAGCCATCAGCACTCTTTGCTATACCCACTCATAAACACTCCTCCTCAGACTTTGTAGGGCCCGTTGGGTTAATTTACCTACGGAGCCATTACCACCCTTTCTTTCTTATAACTACTGCACTTCCCCCACTTATGGGGTCGCTTGATGAACATCAAATCATAGTCTCCCTAGGAGGCGAACTTGACCTCTTTTGCCATTAAAAATCTCACATCTCTTCTTCCGTAGGCCCTTGGACGGGGCGTGGGGGCGTTGACATTCTAGAATACTGAGATGCCTCCCGTCATACCCATAACCCTCAATATCTATAGGGCATAAGAGTCGAATTTGACCTCTTGTGCAATTAGAAATCTCACTTTCTCATGCCCACATCACTTCTTTCTAGGCCCTTGGAGGTGAATGTTGACGGGATACTACCAGGCGTTTGACCCACTACGTTCCTCCATTCTCCCGGTTGTGACCCGTGGCCTTGATGTTTGACTTGCCCCTTTGGTCGCACGATTTGGCGAGTATAAACGGACTTTTTACGTGAACTACTGTGACTTTGCGCTATCAATCAAAGACGGCCGGTCGGTAGCCCCGGCGCTCTGGGTATTTTCAATAATGTGCGGATTACCCAAATCCGCATCGCCCTAGCCAAGTCCCTGCGCGTACGCTGGCTCATGTGATGCGTTTGTGGGCCGTAGTACGAGCCTATATAAGGCGTGCGGGCCCGGTGATGTTCACAGAGGGTTCACCCCCGTCATAGGTGGACACGTGTGCAATGGTGGCAAGGAAGCACACTACGAGAACCTCCAAACCCTGTGTCTCGGTGCTGGATGACCGCTTAGTGGAACCTTCTTGCGACTACAAACTGATGACCCCGGGACCAAGCTGTGGACGTTTAGAAGAGGAGGGTGATGTAAGTTCTTTTTAAATCCGATCTTCAATTTAGTTTTGTATTTCTAGTGTTCTCAATATTTTTTCATTACATATTGATCCTAAATTGCGTGTGAATTTATCTGGGGAATTCGTACATACTTTGCAAAATGATTTCCTTCCAAAGTGACTATTTTTGTTGGTCGTCTTCGACGTTGTATTTATGGACTACTGATTTACAATCGTTTATACTTATATTGTGTACTTTGACTACAGGCACCGCAGACAAGAGACCGGCCATCGTGAGGACACAGTGACGTTTGCCAGGCGTGCAAACGATGCAGACGGGATTCGTGCCCCGGCGATGTGACGGCTACGGAAGTGTAAGTGAGTGTTCTTTGATATTTTTTTCATTGATCACTTTAATATGATGTATGGTAGAAGTTGTCTATAATAGACCGCACTGCATGGACGTTGGTAAGTAATGTTTGCGGACTGTTTAAGTTTGCGCTTTTGCACCTACCCACGAAATTCACAAAACAAATCGTGCAAAAAGTTGTCTAGTTTTACAGTATATTTTGATTAGTTTTTAATTACCCACTTAATTCATAGTTCGTTATTTGTTAGGTCTTTAAGATCATCATCCTCAAATATTCTATTGGTCGCCTAATAAAATCTTGCGGCACATGGAGACTGTGGCTTTCTTGTAGGAGCTCCAGATGTTTGGAACAAAATCGCCAATCCTATTAATAACTAGACTGATTTCTTTTAAGAAACTACTTGGGATATTTTTATTGAAATAGTCCTTTTACTTGTAATTATTTTAAATAAAAGTGGGTTTGTTTGTTGGTACTTCATCAACATTTTATTAATCCTAGTTATTAGTTGCACATGTAGATTTACCATATTTCTGCATTGATAAACTTATGTTTATATTAAATTCCTCTGACTATAGCAAGGGCTCTTTGTTACTTTAGAATAGTTTAAATATTATTTAAGGAACCATATTTATATGGTTGTGTGGATTTGTTTGATAAATGGAAATTTATTACCTCTGCATATTGATTACAGATGAAGCATGGCAGATGACGTTGAGCTACACTACGTGAAAAGGCATCGACGGGCTTTGAAGTGGAGGTTCCTTTCTATGGGAGGACCACATGGGTAAGTCCCAATATTTACTTCTAGGTTGGCTAGCCTGCATGGTATAGTTGCTTGACTAGCATATTATATATAGTACAATAGGAATCCTTAATCTCCCCACTCTGATTTCTGTTAATGTTATTTCTCATTATGATTATGTTGCATAGTCCGAAGTTTGCATACATACATATTTCAATGTGCTCCATTTAATGAAGTTAAAACTGTCCATAAAATACACACCTGAAGTAGATACTTAATGCTTTCAACAAAAACCTTAAGTTTGTAACCTAATATGAACATTGAAAGATAAAAGTACGATGAGTGACTTAAATAGTTTGGTAAAATTGTCAAACATTCGCGCATATGTGCACATTAAGATATATAAATGATTCCCCAATCACAAATGCTTATTGTCCCAGCAGGGAAATAGTAAGCTATAATAATTATGCAATATGCAATATAGTGCAGTATGTATTTAAATAACAAGTGATCTAAATTAGAGTAAATCATATCTATGGTTACTGAATGTTATGAAATGACAAAAATAGTTATTAAATAATCCTACGTATGTATATTTTATAATGAGCACTAGTTTGAAAATATGTTGCCAAAGATCAATCCCTGTTAAAGTTGTCCAAATGAAGGTATGATGGCATTGATGTAAGTTTAAAGTAAATGGAATTTTAATTAGTAACGTAATGTAATATTTGGTTTATGCACAAAATCAAACGGTCCATGAAAAAAGTGAATAACGTTTGTAGTGTATTACTAGTAACGTTACAAATTCTAAAAGTATTTAAATCTTTTAAGGAAACTCCTGGTTTTATGTCAATACCTATTTCTGTTAAAATAGAAATCCTTCATATTTAACAAATCTAATTTTCAATCATTAACATAGAGAAACCATTTAGCACACTGATTATATTGCAAAAGTAATTAAAAGAATTAAACAAATTTCAAAATCACCCATATCCAGAATAGTTTTTTATAGGTTCATTAGTCCCATAATTTTATTGTTATATAATGTGCTGGAATGACTGGAGTTCTTTCAATAATTTAGAATTTTCGAAATGTCCAGTCCCATTATGAATATCTTTGAAGTCCAAAGTTGCATATGCAACTTTTTCAAAGTACTCCCTCTAAGGTAAAACTGTCCATAAAGTACAGGCCTAAAGTAGATGGTTTAAAGCTTGCAACAAAAGCACTAGGTTTTATAAGTTAGTATGAACATTGAAAGATAAAATGTACAATAATTTGATTGATTGGTATGGAAAATCCTCTCAATATCCCTGCATATGTGCACATTAAAGTAAGGGAGACCTAGTAAGCTATAATATGCAGTATGTTTTGAATAACAAATTATCCAAATTGGAGACAAAACCATATTGTAAAACTTACAGAAGTAAAGAAAATGGCTATTCCAAGTTGTTTTCACAACATTGGCAGTGCACTTTCAAATTCTGTTCATAAAATCAAAAACTAATGTTAGTTTGATAACCAAGGGATCTGTACAATTTGATGTCCTTAAAAGTTTATTTTCTCTTCTTAATTTAAACCGTGCTGTTAGTTTGCTTATAAGCAACCTTTAATGTATGAAATAAACCCTTATTAAAATCAAACCATTAACTGCAATAACTGCTTTCATGTTAATAGCTATTTTTGTCAAAAAAAAAGAATTCCTTCATATTTCAAATTTCAAATAAAGTGCACTAGTTACACTTGAAAAACATGTTGGGGTAAAAGATTCATCCCTTTTGAAGTTATTGAAATGAAAGTATGATGGCATTGATGTAATATAAATGGAGTAGACTTGTGTTTATTAATATAATAGTAATAAGTTATGTTATCCATAGTAAACCAATAAATAAATATGTACACTGTAGACAAAAATAATTGACATAATTTTAAAGTTGATTAAATCTTCAAACCCTACTGTACAATTTATTCTGTACAGAAGTAAAAAAAATGAGTAATGCAAATTGTTTTCACAACATTGTCAGTGCACTTTAAAATTTTGCT
Organism: Streblospio benedicti; assembly: GCA_019095985.1. Lineage (NCBI taxonomy): Eukaryota > Metazoa > Annelida > Polychaeta > Spionida > Spionidae > Streblospio > Streblospio benedicti. Next base: position 2,868,630 of record CM032668.1, read on the forward strand.
CACAAAAAAAACTAATGTTAGTCTGACAACCAACGGATGTGTACAATTTAGTCTTTAAAAGTTTATTTTCCCTTAATTTAAACACTGCTGTAAAATATTTGTGTATGAGCAACGTTTAATGTATACAATAAGCCCTTATTAACATCAAACCATTAAATGCAATAACTTCTATGGTAGTCCAAACTTTAAATAACTGGAGCTATTGGTTTATTTCCTGCACATTATGTAGGAATGAAATTGAGAGTAATGAAGCTGTGGAAAACTTCTTTTTAATTATGTCAACTAGTATTTACTTATTACATATTGGACATAGAGTCCATTTATTATCAAAGCATATAGAGATTTGTATATTTACAGTGTATGAATGCATAATCAATGATTCAAAAAGTCTAAGTCTAAGTGTAAATCAAAATCAAACGGTCCATGAAAACACTGAATAACATTTGTAGTGTATTACTAGTAACGTTACAAATTCTAAAAGTATTTAAATCTTTTAAGGAAACTCTTAGTTTTATGTCATAGCTATTTCTGTTAAAATAGAAATCCTTCATATTTAGCAATCTAATTTTCAATCATTAACATAGAGAAAACATTTAGCACATCGATTAGTTTGCAAAAGTAATTAAAAGAACTAAACAAATTTCAACATCACCCATATCCAGAATATTTTTTATAGGTTTATTAGTCCCATAATTTTATTGTTATGTAATGTGCTGGAATGACTGGAGTTCTTTCAATAATTTAGAATTTTCGAAATGTTCAGTCACATTATGAATATTTTTGAAGTCCAAAGTTGCATATGCAACATTTTCAAAGTACTCCCTCTAAGTTAAAACTGTCCATAAAGTACAGGCCTAAAGTAGATGGTTTAAAGCTTGCAACAAAAGCATTAGGTTTGTAAGCTTATATGAACATTGAAAGATAAAAGTACAATAATTTGATTCAATGGTATGGAAAATCCTCTCAATATCCCTGCATATGTGCACTGTAAAATAACGAGAAATAGTAAGCTGTAATATGCAATATGCAACGAAGTGCAGTATGTTTTGAATAACAAATGATCCAAATTGGCGAAAAAAAGCTATTGTGAAAGTTAATCATTATAGAAGTAAAGAAAATGCCTATCGCAAGTTGTTTTCACAACATTGGCAGTGCACTGTAAAATTCTGTTCATAAAATCAAAAACTAATGTTCTTCTGACAACCAACAGATCTGCACAATTTGATGTCCTTAAAAGTTTATTTTCTCTTCTTAATTCAAACTGCGCTGTTAATTTACTTATAAGCAATGTTTAATGTATGAAATAAACCCTTATTATAATCAAACCATTAACTGCAATAACTGGTTTCATGTTAACAGCTATTTTTGTCAAAAATAATAGAATTCCTTCATATTTCAAATTTCAAATAAAGTGCACTACTTACACTTGAAAAACATGTTGGGAAAATATTTATCTCTTTTGAAGTTATCGAAATGAATGCATGATGGCATTGATGTAATATAAATTGTACAGACTTGTGTTTTTTCATATAATATATTAGTAATAATTTATGTGATGTTATCTCATAGTAAACCAATAAATAAATATGTACATTGTAGACAAAAATAATTCACATAATTTTAAAGTTAATTCAATGTTCAAAGCCTAGTGTAAAACTTAATCCGTACAGAAGTAAAACAATGAGTAATGCAAATTGTTTTCAATTCTGTTCATAAAATCAAAAAGTAATGTTAGTCTGACAACCAACGCATGTGTACAATTTATAGTCTTTAAAAGTTTAGTTTCCCTTAATTTAAACACTGCTGTGAAATATTTGTGAATGAGCAACCTTTAATGTTTACAATAAGCCCTTATTAAGGAGACTTGCTGGAGATAAAAGAATTTTGGGGAATGAAATTCTCAATGTTCTTGTTTTTTATTTTAGTATAAAAGGACATTCATTTCCCTTTTTTAAAAATGTAACACTTTAAAGGTTGTTATGGGAATGGAATTTGGTTTATGGACCATACAAAAGATCATACAAATATAATGCTATTAATGAACAGTCAATGTTAATTTTGACTGTACCGAAATTGTATACATGATTTTTTGTATGGTGCATAAACCAAAACTATTCCGGAAACCCCAAAAGTGTTATACATTTTTAATAGGGAAATGCTTGTACTTTTATACTAAAATAAAGAACAAGCACATTTTAAGAATTTTTTATCTCCAGAAAGTCTCATTAACATCAAACCATTAAATGCAATAACTTCTATGGAATAACTTAAGACCCAACGTTAAATAAATGGAGCTATTGGTTTATTTCCTGCACATTATGTAGGAATAAAGTTATGTGAGAAATAAGAAGCTATGATATGCAATATGCAATGAAGTGCAGTATATTTTGAATAACAAATTATCTTAATTGGAGAAAAGCATATCTATGTACATGTATACTGAATGTTATGCAAATGAACAAAAGAGATCTCCACAATCCTATGTATTTTGTATAAAGTGCACTACTTTTAAAATATGGTGGAAAAGATTAATCCCCGTTAGCTATCCAAATCAAAGTACAATGGCATTGATGTAATTATAAATTGAATACTTTTGTTTATTTATATAATATAATAATAATATATGTTTTGTTATCCATAGTAAACCACTAAATAAATATGTAGACTATAGACAGAAATAATGATCCTAATTTGAAAGTTAAAACCCTATTGTAAAACTTGATCATTACAGAAGTAAGGAAATTGGCTATTGCAAGTTGTTTTCACAACACTGGCAGTGCACTTTAAAATTGTGTTAAAAATTCAAAAACTAATATTGTGGCAACCAACAGATGTGTACAATTTAATGTCTTGAAAAGCTTTATTTTACCTTCTTAAATTAAACCGTGCTCTTAAAATCTGTTTATATGCAACCTTTAATGTATGAAATAATCTCTTATTGAAATCAAAGCATTAACTGCAGTAACTTCTATGGTATAACTTAAGTCAAATATTTTAAAATCTTCTTTCATTTAGTAATTTATTGTAATATTTGGTTCATGCACAAGAAACCTAAATCTCATTTGAAGTGTCATGGTAGTAATTTTTACAAATTGAAAAACAAGTATTTGACCTTTTATCTGAAATTAAAAACTATTTAAAGTAATTGAATAATCCTCCAGGTGTTGTCCTAGTAGCTATATTTGTGAAGTTCATACAATTGAGTAAGGTTTCAAAATTTAATTTTGAATTTTTTACATGGAGATAAAGAGCATTTAGCACTTTGGTTACTAGTAATTGGATAGAGGTCCGTTGTCTGAGTTTATCATTAAAGATTAAACCAAACTTGAGGCAACAGAAATCCCTGTAATTGGTTCAATGGTCAATCACATTGAGGCAATGTATGAATAGTTTTCCATAGTTTTATTGGTTACATAATTTTATTGCTTTATAATCTGCTTGAAATAAAACCTACAATTGCAATAGACCTTTTCAATTACTGTGGTTATTTCAATAATTTTGGTGGGACATTCATAATAGTTTATTATTAAATGAAATTTCATTACAAGAGATGATTGAAAATCGTAGGAGACCAGTATTTGTTGCCCTTACATAGCGGTATATTTCTTATTGAAGAGTTTCATATGAAGTCCTATAATGTAGAGATTGTTTAAAATCGTAATTACAATATTCCTCTGAATAATTTAACTACCTTTACAGTGGAGTAACCCACATTAGTGTCTAAATTCACTATTGCAAACATGAACAGTTCATTTATTTGATTTGAAATAGTAATTGCAGTCAAATTATACGTTTGCCAACGTAATGGTCTTTACACAAATTTCATTTTACTAATTTTGGCTGTTTTTTTATGGTGCTTGTGTTAATTATTGGGAAATTATTTCCACTAAAATGGCGTACTCTAATGACAATTGAAAAGATTGGGGTAGACACATAAATTTTTGAGACTTTATGTTTTTAAATATTCTTATCATGTTCGTTATTAGAACATGGTGTTTATATGATTTTAGAAACCTTTCCAAAATCCTTTGAGTACAAGATCACTGCTTAAAACTGAAGGCCAAAATGTCTAAAGATATGTTAATGTTTTCTCGTTAAAAAAATAAATAATTGGTAAATCATAATTAATGAAATTGCAAATAAGTATGCAAGGAAACAGCAAAATGCTTACTTAATTTAATTTTTTATCACAATGTATAAAAAATGTACATAGCTGTTAATGAGTGAAACCATCCACATCTAAAGAACTAATGAAGAGCTCGAAGACGTTCACAAATTTTCAGCATTTAGAATTTTGAATTTGCAAATACACTATTATTGATCAGGTAAAGGCAAACTAATATGTAAGAAACCTCTACCAACCTAAATCAGGGAAAATACACTTTCAAAGTGTAGTTAATGTGGATGATTTTCATAAGCTTTCATCAGTTATACTTTTGAGAGAAAACCTTTAAATATTTCATAAATATTTTTGGGAATTAGATAGTTAAATAATTTAATAATTAAATACTTAACATATACTAGGTTTTCTGAATATGCAGTAATCCAATCCACAGTAAGAATTTTGTGAAAGTGTTGTAAAAGCATGTAAAGACCGCTGTTCTAATCACTACTGAATTTTTAAAAGGTTGAAAATTTCTTAAATTTTAATTAGAGTACGGGATTGAAGTGAAAATAATTTCCAATAATTAACACTATAAGCGCTAAAAAGCTCTGGCAAATGTAAAGTGCCTTATTTTGGCGAATGTATAATTTGGAAGGAATTGATTTTATTTAAAAATAAATCCATGGTTAATAGTTTATATATTGCATTCAGATATCAATTTGTTGTTACTATAATTTGGAGGTTGTTAAATCATGGAGTTTAATACTTTTATGACATTTTTAAAAATTCTCTGGTTTATAGCACCCTTAGATTCAAAGTGGCTAAAAAAACAATATATGCACATATAGCAATTACTGAAGTAATGGGCAGTCATGATTTTACAAACATCTGTGTTAATAAATAAAATTTAATTGTAAATTAACTGGATTGTCCATTAAATATCGTTGAAAGAAATGGAGCTATTGGTGAAATGCACATTATGTTTGAATAAAATTATGTGAGTAATAAAGGTGTGGAAAACTTCTTTTTAATTATGCCAACTACTATTTACTCAACACACATTGAACATAGAGTTCATTTATCACCAAAGCATATATGTATATTTACAGTGTATGAATGCATAATAAAAAAAATGTTTCTTGTTATTTTCTTAACGAGACTTTGTGGAGATCCAAAAATTCTTACAATATGCTTGACTAAGACTAAGACTAAGACTAAGACTAAGACTAAGACTAAGACTAAGACTAAGACTAAGACTAAGACTAAGACTAAGACTAAGACTAAGACTAAGACTAAGACTAAGACTAAGACTAAGACTAAGACTAAGACTAAGACTAAGACTAAGACTAAGACTAAGACTAAGACTAAGACTAAGACTAAGACTAAGACTAAGACTAAGACTAAGACTAAGACTAAGACTAAGACTAAGACTAAGACTAAGACTAAGACTAAGACTGGACTAAGACTAAGACATTCGGAAACCCCAAAAGTGCTATACATTTTAAATAGAGGCTCTTCTTCAATTACCTGCTAAAATAGCTTGTTTTAAAATTTTTATCTCCAGAAATCTCATTAACATCAAACAAGTAAAATGCAATAGCTTCTATGGAATAACTTAAGACCTAACTTTAAATAAATGCAGCAGCTATTGGTTTATTTCCGCCTGCACATTATGAAGGAATAAAGTTAATGTGAGAAATAAACTATAATATGCAATATGCAATGAAGTGCAGCATATTTTGAATAACAAATTATCTTAATTGGGAAAAAGCATATCTATGTACATGTATCCTGAACGTTATGCAAATGAACAAAAAGCGATCTCTATCCTATCCATGTTTTTTGTATAAAGTGCACTACTTTTTAAAATATGGTGGAAAAAGATAAATCCCTATTGTTAGCTATCCAAATCAAAGATACAATCGCATTGATGTAATTATAAATTGAATACTTTTTGTTTATTTATATAATATAATAATAATATATGTTTTGTTATCCATAGTAAACCACTAAATAAATATGTAGACTATAGACAGAAATAATGATCCTAATTTGAAAGTTAATGTAAAACCCTATTGTAAAACTTTATCATTACAAGTAAGGAAATTGGCTATTACTAGTTGTTTTCACAACACTGGCAGTGCACTTTAAAATTCTGTTTAAAATTCAAAAAACTAATATTGTGGCAACCAACAGATGTGTACAATTTAATGTCTTGAAAAGCTTTTATTCTACCTTCTGAAATTAAACCGTGCTGTTAAAAATCTGTTTATATGCAACCTTTAATGTATGAAATAATCTCTTATTGAAATCAAAGCATTAACTGCAGTAACTTCTATGTTATAACTTAAGTCAAATATTTTAAAATCTTCTTTCATTTAGTAATTTATTGTAATATTTGGTTCATGCACAAAGAAGCGTAAATCTCATTTTGAAGTGGTCATGGTCGTAATTTTTACAAATTGAAAAACAAGTATTTGACCTTTTATCTGAAATTAAAAACTATTTAAAGTAATTGAATAATCCTCCAGGTGTTGTCTAAGTAGCTATATTTGTGAAGTTCATACAATTGAGTAATATTTTTCAAAATTTAATTTTGATTTTTTACATGGGAGATGAAAGAGCATTTAGCACTTTGGTTACTAATAATTGGATAGAGGTCCGTTGTCTAAGTTTATCATTAAAAGATTAAACCAAACTTGACGCAACAAAATCCCTGTAATGGTTCAATGGTCAATCACATTGAGGAATAGTTTTTATGTTAATAGTTTTCCATAGTTTTATTGGTTATGACATAATTTTTATATGTTATAATCTTAACTTGAAATAAAACCTTCAATTGCAATAGACCTTTTCAATTACTGTGGTTATTTCAATAATTTTGGTGGGACATTCATAATAGTTTATTATTAAATGAAATTTCATTACAAAAGATGATTGAAAATCGTAGGAGACCAGTATTTGTTGCCCTTACATAGCGGTATATTTCTTATTGAAGAGTTTCATATGAGTCCTATAATGTAGGGATTGTTTTAAAATCGTAATTACAATATTCCTCTGAATAATTTAACTACCTTTACAGTGGAGTAACCCACATTAGTGTCTAAATTCACTATTGCAAACATGAACAAGTTCATTTATTTGATTTGAAATAGTAATTGCAGTCAAATTACTCGTTTGCCAACGTAATGGTCTTTTTACAAAAATTTCATTTACTAATTTTGGCTGTTTTTATGGTGCTTATTGTGTTAATTATTGGGAAATTATTTCCACTAAAATGGCGTATTACTCTAATGACAATTGAAAAGATTGGGGTAGACACATAAATTTTTGAGACTTTATGTTTTAAATATTCTTATCATGTTCGTTATTAGAACATGGTGTTTTATATGATTTTTAGAAACCTTTCCAAAATCCTTTTGAGTACAAGATCACTGCTTAAAACTGAAGGGCAAAATGTCTAAAAGATATGTTATGTTTTCTCTTTAAAAATAAATAGTGGTAAATCATAATTCATGAAATTGGAAATAAGTATGTATGCAAACAGCAAAATGCTTACTGAATTTAATTTTTGTCACAATGTATAAAAAATGTACATAGCTGTTAATGAGTGAAACTATCCACATCTAAAAAAGAACTAATAAAGAGCTCGAACACGTTCATAAATTTTTCAGCATTTTAGAATTTTGAATTTACAAAATACACTATTTTGATCAGGTAAAGGCAAACTAATATGTAAACGTCTACCAACCTAAATCAGGAAGGTACACTTTCAAAGTGTAGTTAATGTGGATGATTTTCATAAGCTTTCATCAGTTATACTTTTGAGAAAAAACCTTTAAAATGTTTCATAAATATTTTTGGAATTAGATAGTTAAATAATTTAATAATTAAATACTTAACATATACTAGGTTTCCTGAATATGCAGTAATCAATCCACAGTACGAATTTTTGAAAGGGGGTTGTAAAAGCATGTAAACATCGCTGTTCTAATCACTACTGAAGTTTTAAAAGGTTGAAAATTTCTTAAATTTTCATTAGAGTACTAGTTTAAGTGAAAATAATTTCCATAATTAACACTATAAAAAGGCGCAAAAAAGCTCTGCCAAATGTAAAGTGCCTTATTTTTGGCGAATGTATAATTTTTGAAAGGAATTGATTTTTTTAAAAAATAAATCCATGGTTAATAGTTTTATATATTGCATTCAGATATCAATTTGTTGTTACTATAATTTGGAGGTTGTTAAATCATGGAGTTTTAATTTTTTGACATTTTTAAAAAATTCTCTAGTTTATAGCACCCTTAGTTTCAAAGTGGCTAAAAAACAATGTGTGCACATATAGCAATTACTGAAATAATGGGCAGTCATGATTTTTACAAACATCTGTGTTAATAAATAAAATTTAGTTGTAAATTAACTGGATTGTCCATTAAATATGGGTGAAAACTAATTTTTTTTGGGAAAACCCCTTTTTTAAAAAAATTTTAAAAAAAAGGGGCCCCTTTTTTTTTTTTCCCCTTTTTTTTTAAAAAAAATTAATTTTTTTTTAAAAAATTTTTTTTAAATTTTTTTAAGGAAAAATTTAAAAAAAAAAATTTTTTTTTTTTCAAAAAAGACCCCAAAATTTTTTTTTTTTTTTTTAAAAAAAAAACACCAAAAAAAAAAAAAAATTAAAAAAAAAAAAAAAAAAAAAAAAAGGGGGGGGCCCCCCAAAAGGGGGGGAAAAAAAAAAATGAGACCGAGGCACTGAGACCGAGACACTGGGGGGAAAAAACCCCCAAAAACCCCCCGAGGGAAAAAAAAAGGGGGCCCCCCCCCCAAAAAAAAAAGGGGGGAAAAAAAAAAAAAACCCCCCGGGGGGGAAAAGGGGGGGGGGAAAAAAAAAAAAAAGGGGGGCCCCGGCCAGAACCGGGGGAAATTCCCAAAAAAACCCCCCCCCGGGGCCCCGGGGAAAGGAAACCCAAAAAGAGACCGGGTAAAGGGGGAAAAAAAGGGGGGGGACACCCGAAAAGGGGGAACCGGGGGGAGGGGGAAAAAAAAAAAAAACCCCCCGGGGAAAAAAAACCCCCCAATAACCCAAAAATTTTTTTGGGGGCCTTTAAATTTTTTTTTAAAAACCCCAAAAAGGCCAAATTTGGGCCCCCAAAAAAAAATTTTTTTTTGAAACCAAAAAAAAAAAAAAAAAAAATTTAAAAGGGGGGGCCCCCCTTTTTAAATTTTTTTTAAAAAAAAACCCCCCCCCCAAAAAGGGGAAGGGAAAGGGCAAGGCCCCCCCGGGGGGGGGCCCCAAAAACCCAAATTTAAAAAAAAGGGGGAAAAAGGAAAATTTAAAAAAAAACCCCCCCCAAAACCCCCTTTTTAAAAAAAAGGGGGGTTTTAAAAAAATTTGGCCCGGCCCCGGGGGCCCCCCTTTTCCCCCAAAAGGGGTTAAAAAAATTTTTTTTTCCCCGGGCCCCAAAAAAAATTTTTTAAAAAAAAAAAAATTTAAACCCCCCAAAAAAAAAAAAAAAGGGGTTAAAAACCCCAAATTTTTTTTTCCCCCCAAAAAACCGGAAAGAAAACCCCCCCTTTTTTAAAAAAAAAAATTTAAAAAAAAAATTTAAAATTTTGAAACCCCTTTTCCTTTTAAAAAAAAATTTTTTTAAAAAAAAAACCCTTTTTTTCAAGGGAAAAAAAAAAGGGCCCCCTTTTTTTTTTTTAAAAAAAAAAGGGGGGGAAAAAACCTTTTTAAAAAAAAAAAGGGGGGGGGAAAAATTTTAAAAGGAAAAAATTTAAAAGAAATTGGGTTTAAATTTGGGGGGGAAAAAAAAAAATTTTCTTTACAAAAAGCTTTTTATCACAGTAAAAAATAAATAAAAATGGACCTAACAGCTTAAAATTTTAAACTAAATAGCTGAAATAAACCAAGACTAGACACTGGGACTGAGACACTGGGACTGGACACAGGACTGAGAGACTGAGACACTGAGACTGAGACACTGGGAGACTGAGACACTGAGACTCTGAACTGAGACACTGAGACTGAGACACTGAGACTGAGACACTGAGACTGAGACTGAGACACACTGAGACTGAGACACTGAGACTGAGACACTGGGACTGAGACTCTGAGACTGAGACACTGAGACTGAGACACTGAGACTGAGACACTGGACTGAGACACTGAGACTGAGACACTGAGACTGAGACACTGAGACTGAGACACTGAGACTGAGACACTAAGACTGAGACACTGAGACTGAGACACTGAGACTGAGAAACTGAGACTGAGACATACTGAGACTGAGACACTGGACTGAGACACTGAGACTGAGACACTGAGACTGAGACACTGAGACTCACTGAGACTGACAAGACTTTTTTTGAGACTGAGACACTGAGACTGAGACCTGAGACTAAAATATGAGAATTTGAGACTTTTCGAACTGAGACACTACTGAGACTTGATTGAGACTTTTTTTTTTTATTCTATCCAGATGTTGAGAGTAGTATGGATTGTCATAACTTTGATTATCAACAACAACAAAAAACACCCGAAGAGAGCAAAGAATCCCATTGAAATGTGTGGAAGCCACTATTTACTCTTGCATGTGTTTGCTAGTGACTCACAGCTACCAGCCGTGGGGGTCCAACGTGACATGGTTGGTGGAGCGGCGGCGAGGGCCGCCCCCCGCCTGGCTGCAGCGAGCCGCGGCGCCCGCCTTCTTCACATCACAGAAGTGGGCCAACTACAAAAACTTGTTCCACGTGTTGGAGGATGGCTTCAGGGGTAGGCTAGGCACTTTATTAAGCGGGTTAATTGTGTGTAGCTTCTGGCTCCACCTTGGCAGGTCAATCCTTCATGGTAACTGTCCGTAAAATAATTTGATTTTGTGTGTATATGAGCCGCCACAAAAATACCCTGTTAACAAATGTTAAAAAGGAAACAATTGAAATGTAGATTTGCATTTCTTCTCGGTTTCAGCTTTTCTAATGTGTAAGGGAAATAAGAAGTGCAGATATAATATACCCTCACGTTTCAAGCTTTTCTGCATTTCGTAAGAAACGCTGGCAATGCAGATTGGAATTCTTCATCCTTCACATCTTTAATGAATGTGAATTGAATTGAAATAAAAAAATGCAGAGAAAAAATACTTTCGCGTTTCCAGCTTTTCCTGCATTACTTAAGAAATGCTGCCAATAAAGATAGCATTTCTTTGCTGTACACGAAAATATAAGAAATAAAGGTGCCACTTTTTGAGCTTGTATTTAACATGGGTCATAGAGCTACTGCGGCTTGTCAACTTCACGACTTTTAATCACTTTGTGAAACCAGTGATATTGTAACTTTTTATTGTATAAAAATGTTGAAATATGGTTAAGCAATTATGATTAAATCATACATATGTGATGTATTTGATAAGTAATCCATCTCTTTGATTCCCTGCCACATATGTTACTTACTAATATGTGATTTTAGATAGTAAAGTGTTTTTAAGATTATTAAAAACTGCCGGATTTTTATACCATTAATGTTCTTTGTACGTATGGCAAATAAATCAATAAACATCAAATACTGGAAAAAAACTAAACCATTTATATATCAGAATCTGCAAAAAACTCCATAGGAATCACAATTACTACGTTGCTTAATGGAATGTATGGGACTACTGCCCCTTATCCGTAGTTAAAAAGTTCAACTTTTTAAATCAAAATTATAAATATTTTGCAAGGGTTGATTTTGGTAGACTTTTAGTATGTGATATTTGAGAGGTTGTAGAAACATATGCAAGTGTTTTCAATTCTGTTGTAATTTGTTCCGGGTTAGGCCCCTATATGGAGTAGTATGCCTGGCCTATTAGCCTAACCACTGGTAACCTGTCTAGAGTGCACTTTTTATTCATGAGTGAGCAAGTAAGCCATGTTAAACTCACTGCATTGAGGTATCTAGACGAAATAAGGCTCTATCATGAGCTTTCGTATATCTGCCTGAGATTGTGTCAATGAGCAGACTGTTTTCAGGCTGGTTTTCTCTGCTGGTGGCCACTGGCCGCCTTGGACAGCCGGAGGGAAACTATTTCTTCCTCAACATGTGCAATGAAGATTACGTGCAGCCCGAACCTAAGCTCTTTGAGTTCTTCTACAAGATGTCCCCAAACCTCACTTATATGGGTTGCCCACAAAAACCTATGTGAGAAAATGTGTTGTTATATATGTACTACATTAAACATATCCTGACAAAAGTACATATTACATTTTTAAACGTTAACTCACTTGTTAGGAGCCTTTAATTCAAAATTGTTTATTTACAGTTTTATATTAAAAGCCGCTTTGAACTCAAGCTTATTTACTTTTGTTGTTTGTCATTTCACTGGAAATTAACATATAAGATTTGGCAGATGATGATTACACAAGTACGATAAGCATGAACATTTAGATAAATGTTTAATAACTTTATAAGAGATTATGTACATTTTGTCAAATTCTGTCACATTTCTGGGAAATTGGGACATTGTTCTCTTTTTTCGTGACACCCCCATCCCCGCCCCCAAAAGTGGTAATATCAGATGTGTGAACATCTACACAGTGTTTCATGATATTTATATATATAGCGGGTACAAATGTTACTTACATATGCCAAAAAATAATCGTTATTACATAAAACTAACATAGTGGAATTCTAATATGAAAAGTTTTAGCAGCAAGAAAAATCTTAGAGCCATAAAAAAAGTGGAATATCGGAAACTTGACTGACTAAACCTTGAAATTTTACCACCCCGTGAAATTGTACCGGTACGATTTCACGTCAACTTGAAATTGTACCGGATTATAGCCAATAAATGGTCCCGCAATAAGTTACTTGGCACAAAATGGTACCACACATGAAATCGTCACACTCACCAAACTTTTAATCGCTTTTAATGGATATCAATTAAGCAATGTCAGCAGTAAAGCCATCAGCACATCGTAACATAGTCTTCTACAATATACACCCTATATAATACCACTTTCTTTGCTAAATTTAGCATGAGAAAGCCATTTCTGAGCTCATTTCAGTGACTTGAGGTCAAGAACAAGGTCTAGGGTCACGCACATGACATTGGGGTTAATTTGTGATTGAAAAATGAAGAACATTCACATGCGCTCAGCCTTTGGCCTGGAAAAAATTGGAAGATGTGAGATGAGGCAGCCAAAGTGGGAGGTGGCCTATCAAAGTGGGAGAAGGGAGACTGAGATTGTTTTCTACTACTTATTCTTTCAATGGCCAATCTTTCGCAGACTTTTTTGGAAGGGTAGGGGTGGGGTGGGGGCATGCTGAATTCAAATCCAAGATGCTTGCCGCCATCACGGCCAATACTGCTTTTGGTGATAACAAAACAACGTGCTTTTGTAGCCGAGTGGTTAGGGAGTTGGAGTCGTGACCTAGAAGGTTGTGGGCTCGATTGTCAGTCTGGTCTGGTGGTGTGTGTTGAGCACACTCATCCCTAAAAGAGTTGCACACTGCTGCGTGGCACCTACGAGTTAATTAGGTACAGGTCATTTGGTTGACAGATGATTGTATGAATGATTAGCATAATGTGCTGAATGTGCTGCCGATGGAAGCATATGAGAAAAGATCAATTGATGATCAATTTGATTCCAATTTGTGGGCCAATGACTATTCCTACGTAGGATTCCTAAATTCCTACGTAGGAATTGTAATTCCTACGTAGGAATAGTTTCGAGAATTCCACCCCTGGTGTAAATTGTCGTGAGGGCAAGACTTGGATCAGGACTATAAACCACCACATTTACATTTACATTCTACAATGGTGGTTAAGTTCAAAGAAAATAATTAGATGTTGGATTTCGGTTTGAATATTAAAAATTGACATTTTTTCAACTAAAATCTGTAATCTAACAACACACTCGTACATTAACAGTGGCATACCACGCACAATGCAGGTCTGTCGCTAGCGGTTGGATTGATTGGGTATCGGCCCAACCATCCATTTATGTTTCATCATTCTGTGACCCACTAGATGCTCACATATAATAGACAGAGGGGCTCCAATGCTTGTGGAGTCCGATACTGGCCATGAGCCACCAAGTACGGTGGCGTGGTATACATGATAAATAAATGACAGACAAATGTGTTCAGTTTTGAAGGTTGCCCAATTAGCAATCAGAAATATAAGGAGGGAGAAGAAAGGCATTTGCTGATGTCTATCAACTAAAGTATGAGTCGATAGAGATGATCAATATTAACTTGCATAAGGTATGGTACAGCATCATAGTGTTATAATATAAGCAAAAATTTATAAATGATTGTAGGAATTGACCACGAGATTGGAGTGTCAATCGTAAAATTGAGCATGCTGACGTCTGATTTACCCGAACAAAGTGAGGGTAAATCAGACGTCAGCATGCTGACTTTTACGATTGGCACGACAATCAAGTGGTCAATTACCATTCTATCATGACTAAAATAAAATTACAGTTTCCATTAATCACTACAAATGTTCTCATTGCAAGTCAATTTGTCAACCAGCGTGCTCAATTATACGATTGACTGCATTCGCGGAGACCACTACTATGGCACTAGTCTAAACTTTTGCTCTCCTCTACACGGGACACGCCTTGCGACGTCAGCGGCTGTATTGATTGTGTGATGAGTTTAGACTAGTACCATAATAGTGGTCTCCGCGCGTGCAGTCAATGGCATAATTGAGAACGCTGATTGACCAATCAGCGTGGGTTATTGACGGTGATTTTTGCACGGAATGATAGAATGAGGAAATTAACATGCATGTACTGCTTATTACAATAATTCTCTGAAGATGATCAATACCCTTGTTGAATCTGTCTTCTTATATATTATCTTGTTAATTCTTTAACAAACCAAACAATCTTATGATTCAAGAATGTTGTACTGATACAATGGTTTGGACTTTTAGTAGCTTATGTCACAATTAGCAATAAGTGATAAACATTATCAAGATAGACCATCCATTAATAGGATGTAACCAAAAATATTATTGACCTTCATAAAATCTTGGATTTGAATGTCAAGGAATGAACATATGTTCCTGCATACGGCAGATTTGAATTCAGCATATTTAAATTATGTAAAATCCAATGTTTGACAAATTCTTATGTAAAATGCCTAGTAAAGTTGTATTTCCTGAAAACTATCCCTGACTACATGGTGTGGTGAAGCTGCTCCAATACTGTAGAACGTTTTGCGTTTGTGTGAAAAATCAACCCTTGTTCAATCATGAACGTGACCTGTGACCTTGTTCGTCACCTTCAATCATCAAAATTACATTAGAATTGGATTTCCCATGTCAAATTCAGTGCAAAAAGTTAGTATTGCATATTATTCTAGACTTAATAGTAAAATAGTTACGAATAATCTATGTACCGGCTGCCATCTTGGCAGCCATCTTGGATTTGGGGAGGAACCGATTGTCTGGGAGCGTGCTTCCCGTTATTTTTGGAACCAGCATATTTTAAAACACCTGTATGCAAAGTTCAATGCTTTCTGCCAGAAGTGAACATGTAGGCCTGTATTTGTCACATATCCGCCCCACTATATTGTTTACACGATGTATACACGTTTCCTTTAATTTCTGGTGGGAAGAAAGTGTACAAGTCCACATTGACATTTTTGGATACTCTTATAAGAGTGGATAGAACTATAATATGTACCTGGCTGTCGCAAGATGTTTTAAAAGCATGACGTGTCACTTAAAAGTATTGTGTATAAGTATTGTGGAAAAGTATTGTATATATGATTGTTAAATTGATAGCATATTCATTCCATTCTCTTCTTACCGCTTTCGTGAATTCCACCATCCTTCTCTTCTACCCAATTTCTTGAATTTCATAGGTGGACCGTGAAAGATTGATTTGTGACTGCAAAGCATGACACGGCAAAACTAGTGGCCAATAAAACTGACATGTCCCATGATGCACTGTGTAACATCTATCCCCAGTGTGCCATCTACCCCTAGTCGTCTCTACTTGATCTCTATCAATCACAAAATCATATTTAGGAAAAGAACAATGCTCCCATTTCACGTGGTGGTACACTTTCAAGGCAACAGTGGCAAAATGGTACAATGTTGCATGAACTCAAAATCGAACCAGTACTATTTCACAGCAGTAGTACAATTTCAAGTTGATGTGAATTGTACCGGTACAATTTCAAGTGGTGGTACAATTTCAAGGCTCCATTATATGTGATGTTAGATATATCAATCTAATTCTATGATTCTTCCCCTAAGTTTTGATCAGAAATCAACTTTCGAACTTGAGTCCCATGACGGTCCTAAAAAATAATCTTACTCGAATCCAATCTTTAAAAAAACTAAATGTATTGTCTATAAGCTCTTACCATATATTCCGACTGCAGTTTGATACGATTTGTCATTTGGAAGTGAAATGCCAATTGGTGTCATCAATCATTATACTCTATTGGCGTAAAAAATAATAAGAGCCCCATTCTTCCCGCTAGCTTACACGAACAATTCTGCTTGAGGTGTGGCAAATGCATAATTATGATCTTCAACTATGGTGTTAATTGCTGTTGCAGACACGGCACCAACCTGTGTTTCCCCCACGCCGTGTTTGGTTTCAGCCGGAGACGGGAGGCCGATAGGCACCACTTCGTCACGTGAGGAGTCACACGCACACCATTGCATTCCCATATACATAGGCTGATCCAGGGGCGCAGGGGGCGCCCCCCCCTTTTTTCCCCAAAATACTTCATTTTCAAAGGGTTTTTCATGAAATCCCGTAAGTGCGCCCCCTCTTTTCCTTAAGTGCCCCACCCCCTTTTTCCGAAAACCTGGATCTGCTTATATCCATATACTATTGTAGTACAAGGTTCTGACATCAGGTGGCTTCAAACAATTGCATTCTGGGAATATTGTAGACACTCTATATCATTTCCCCCTGCTGTGCCATAGTAACACAGGGTCTGGTTGACCGAGACTATAACAGGTATACGCTCGCCACCTGCGCAGGTTTTAACAACTATTTTGATACACTTTTGTACATTGCTGAACTATATGCCACCTGGTGATCTGAGTTGGTACTACGATTGTGAGCAAACATTTCTATTAGAAAACGGGTTTATTCAAGTCGTATCCCATTTTCACTATGAATAGCATTGCATTAACGCATAAATCCATGCGCACAGTATTTCCAGAAAGCCTACCATGTGTTGGACATACTGACTTTTTATATTCTATGTATAACCCATAACAAAGGGTTTTACTGCATAATGCTGTTAAATCTAATAAATCTAAAATCTGCTGCTTATTTTTTCTGAGGAATAGGCATTGTGTACTCTGCATAGCAAAGCTGGGGTAGTACATAACATACCATTTAAGTTTTATTATGACATCACTTGCATGTACATGTTGATAGTGTGAATTCGTAATTAACCTGGGGCTATAATCCTTATTCTTATTGATATTCTTTTGTTGCAAATGTTTCCTTAATACAGTGATGATTTTATGGAAGCGCTTAAAATTGTATCAAAACACACAATAACAACAGCAACTACGTGGTCATATAAACAGGGCAGACGTTACCTTATTAGTAGACAACGCTGCTAAGCAATCATAAAAAACTATATCAGCATGTAAACAAAACATAGGAAACTGAAGACAAACAATCTTTGTTATAATAACATTCGTTATTGTTTCTAGGACACTGAAGAAAAATTACGGTGTCACTGACGCAGCCTGCAGCAGGAGACCCAAGATCTTGCTGGTCCAGCGGGAGGCACGGATCATCGGCAACATTTGGGAGCTGGCGGCGGCCATCAGGGCCATCCCCGGGGGACTCGGCAGCCACACGGACGTCGAGGTCCGCAGCCTCACTAACATGACCATCAAGGACCAGATGCAGCTGGTGGGTAGCTCCGTTGCTATGGAACCGCAGTGCTGAAAATCACTCTCTCCATTACTTATTGCTTTCTTGTTCAATGAAATTTTGTTTTAAAAACGTAAATTTTGACTTCAATGGCTTAAACGTTTTTGAGCACCTAAAGGGTCATTAAGAAATGAATACAAGTAAAATATACAGCGCAAGATTATCAGTTAAGCAATGCGCATGTAGTACCTAATTAACAGATTAAAACAACTTACTATAACAGTTTATGACCAAAAATATATGGAGATTTAGCATTAATTATAAGAACCAGGTAATTGATTAGTAAATAATGTTCTTTTGAAAAGTGGCTGATAATGGTTGGTCTTAATCTTGAATTAATTGTAATGTCACAGTTCACAGTTGGTTTCGAGTGGAAATTGAATTTCATAATATGCTCCATCTACTTGGATAGCTGAGACCAATTTAAATTTCAACTTATCATATTGCGTTCAAATTAGATGTTTGGATTTATGATCTTAGTCTTTTATTTATGTCAAAGTTATGAAAGCCCCGCGGGGACATCACACTTCACACTTCACACTTACTTTTTTATCAATGAATTACCTGCAAACAAAAGCCCTAATGGACGCTTCACAGTTCATGGTTCACACTTCACAGTTCATAGCTCACAGTTCATAGTTCGTACCTCACACTTCACAGTTCATAGCTCATAGTTCATACTTTATACTTTAAAACGGTTCACACTTCACAGTTTATACCTCACACTATGCAACCTGTGTCCATGCAGATTTCAGCTACACCTTCAAAGTGATGACAGCTGATTTCTATTTGGCTGCTTATCATTCAAGGCAAATTATTTTATTATAATTGAGTTGTCCCAAAGTACTACTATATTGTGCGTTGTAATTTCTTTGTTTTTCCATCAATTTCTTTTATCATGATGCGCTTATACGGTAAAACTGGAACTTTTGCCTAATCAAGGTGTCATATTGGAGATCAATGAAAAATATTTTCCTTAGTGTTAGATAACACAAAAAATAACACGTTTGATATGATATGATTGACAAGCATCATCTGCTGTTAGACAAGCACCCAGGTAGTGCGGGGGAAGCACACCACCCTCACCAGTATGTCATTCTACAATTATATAATATACTTAGTATAGTAGAAGCTAAATAAACCTACTCAGATGCTTCTCTTCTCGTCAAGAAGCGACGTTTCGGTGGATGTTCCACCTGCATCAGGCTTTGATGGCAAAGTGCGCCAAATTTTGTTGTTTTGCACTCTGCTTCCGCGTTGAGTCACGTGATGGATGGAATTCCCAGTCACGTGAAGAAGTCTTGTCAGAACTGGGGGGACCGTCTTGCCTTGGTTCTTTGAAGATCATTGGACAGGAAGAGAAGTGGAGCTGAAGAAAAACCCTTGAAGCCCTGAAGATCGCTACACGCAGACCCAAGCTCAACCTGAATCAAGGCATGACGGTCCTCCCAGTTCTAACAAGACTTCTTCACGTGACTGGGAATTCCATCCATCACGTGACTCAACGCGGAAGCAGAGTGCAAAACAACAACATTCGGCGCACTTTGCCATCAAATCCTTCTACTATGATGAATCCAGATGCTAAGAAATCATTACTAAATGATGTACTACTTAGTAGTTTTGATCAGCATCCACCAATCATCATAACTTTAAGATTATTATAACTTGTGCATTTCAAGTCTGTAGAAGAAATCTTTCCTATTTAAAAAATACCCAACAATGAGGAAAATAAATTTCTTTGATCTCCAATATGAAACCTTTATGATAGTTAATAGCGCCATTTCTAAAAAAAAATAAGAGCATCATAAAAATTAAGGTATAGCAAAGAAATTGTACAGTGCAGTATTATAAGAGTAATACTTGGAACAACTCAGCTGATATAATATAAATTGCTTTGAATGGTTAATGGCCAATCAGAAACCAGCTGTCATCACTTAGAAGATATAGCCTAAATCTGCATTGAAACAGGTTCATAGTTTGATGCATTAAGTGTGAAGTGTGAACTATGAAGTGTGAAATATGAACTGCGTAGTGAGAACTATGAAGTTTGAAGTGTGAACTATGAACTGTGAAGTGTGAACTACGAACTGTGAAGTGTGAACTATGAGCTGTGAAGTGTCCCTTAGGGCTGTTGTTCACAGATAAATCATTGGCAAAAAAGTAAGTATGAAGTGTCAAGTGCGATGTCCTTGCGGGGCTTTCGTACAAAGTGGCGCATTTTGGCCGTTTCTGTTTAATACTATAAATAAGTCAGATTATATAAACTTGTTTCTAATTTGTTAAAAATTCAAACAAAATAGAATAGTTTCTGATTAGCAAACTGAAGTCTATTTATTTTACACCAAAATGAATGGAGAACAAACGAATTCAGTCTGATAAAAAATTTAGTTTTCGTAGACGTAAATTAGATGATACCATGACATGGCTTACATCTGTACGCAGTGTATTTCAAAATGTTTAACCAAATCAGATAAAGAAACTATGACACACTATACATAATATCCATTGATCCATATTAGATAAATATGTACATGTACATTCGACTTATGCGTTGCACGCACGAGCACACACGCACACATTACAGGCGCTGACACTCCCATCCCCACTTGCCACATTTTACCATCCAGATTCACTGCACCAATGTGCTGATTGGAATGCACGGAGCCGGATTGGAGTGGCTCCAGTTCCTGCCATCGGCCTCCGGTGTGGTTGAGATGATGTGGAAGAACTACTTTCAGGACCAGTATGGCGGTCCTATGGCTCGGCGCCGTCACATAATCGGCTGCCGCTTCTGGGACACCACAAACATTACCTTTGACTGGACTGCATTCAGCTGGAAAAATGATATTCAGGTGAACTTTTCCTCTTATGCCATTGTCTGGTTATAAACTTGTAAGTTACTTGTAAAATATGATAGTGTGAAAATTGAAAGACGTTAGTAATATCAAGCTTAATATAACAAACTGATATTAATATTCAGCAATGAACATGTAGGTCTACACACGTGCTTGTAGGTTCTGACATGGGCACCTTATGTTTCTCTGTTTGCATATTTATCCAATGTTGCACGGGGTCTTATATTTAGATATATGATTTTCAGAAGCCTTTGAATGAGCAAGAGAAGCGGCGGTACATACAGGAGTTCATGTCTGGCAAATATCCGTCATATGTGAACTGGAATCCATGGAAGTGGGCCATCGGCACTTTCAATGCTACATCTCTGGCCCACATGGTGGAAGGTGTGGTGAGAGCACTTGAGCGCCGCTTTGGAGTGCCCTTTCGTACCACACATCCGGACACGACATCACCACAGCCACACTAGCAGGGTCTTGATCAGATGAACCGCATTGCAATATGTGTAATGCACACTTGCCAAAGAAGTAGGTGTGAACATGAAAAGGAAATTGAATATAAATATATGCCCATTTAGCATCATGTTTTGTAAGAAATATGATTGGGGAACGGGCAATGTAGGGAAGTAGGAAAGATGACTGAGTAGACTGGTTTTAATAATGGAGAACGCGGAAAAGAAATGAGTGGAAAGGTAAATTGTATAGAAATAAAAACAGACTTCGTTTATGGTCTTATTATGAATAATAGATGATGAATATAGTATATTATCATTTATTATATTATCATTTTGTAGATATAAAGATCGATGAATGTTTTTTTGTATGTAAGTGGAGATATATTATTTATTTTTACTGATTAATGTATTTACAGATTTATAACAGGGGCCAATGCCACAATGTTTTTTTTTTTATTTTAATAATGTTTTTATTTACACTGTAAAATTGAATAAATTATTTACAAATGTGTCATGTAGATGCAATGGATAAACAATGATTTAAATCGCCTGTGATTATGCATAGTCATTGTAATAATAAATATGAACTACCATTAAACTCAATGTGAATATAATTTATAATTTAAAACGAAGGAATTTGATAAACAAAAGTTTTAAAAGAAATATTTATTTGTTATATAGAAAATATATTTTGTTACAGATACATATAATTGAATATTATGAACAAGAAGCATGCAAACCTATCATGACCCACAATACTAAATCTATGGTGCAGCGTCAATTCGCCTCCACTTCAGTCAAGTAAAATGACTTTGCATATATTATGTTAATTAGCCTCTCGGGACAGTCGCAAGACAGTCAACCTGTTGGGGGCGAGTTAGTGGTATACTGAGCTCGCCCCCACCCAAAATTGCATGACTAAAGGATATTCATTTTTCACCCATGTGATGACAGTACATGTAAGTCGGGTGGTTTCATCAGGACATCTGATACTCAGAGTGTTACAATTTGATGAAATATAAAAAACTAGATCTTTAGAAGTAAAATCAAAATATATTTGGATATTTTTGTGGTACATGTACAATACAGATGACCTCTACTAGGTAGAAATTTGATAAATGCCACCTATTTCCTCCAACCTCCCTTGAAATCTGCACAAAAATAAGTGATACTTGTCCCCGCATTTTCTTGTAGCCACCATGACCTTTTTACTGAATTTGAAAAATATCCAAATAGAACATCATTTTACCCTTCACATAGATCTACCCAAACATATTGGCTCTTAATTTCGTCAATTCTCGACATAACTAAAATCAAACTTAGAATTCGTAATCTATATAGAAAATACTCTCATATACGTACTTTTTACAAAAGGATTACAATAAATAATGTGGGTTCGAATCCCACCTAAGAACAAAAAGAAAATTGGGGGGCCTAATTTCGTTGCATTTTCATACCTGTAGACCCAGAACGTTAAACGTTCACGCAACTACGTTCAGTATACTTGCTAAGACTACGCGGGACGTATACTTTGTATGAAATTCAAGCAATGTTTCTCGTACGTTGACGTTCGTGTTACGTTATCATGTAAACATCGCTCTCATCTTGCAACAACATTCTTCAAAACCTATTTCATCTTCAAAATATTTTGTTCTGACCACTAACACGCCCTATGACAATGAATCGTCTATGTAAGAAACGTGTAGTAAAAAGAAAACATTCGTCGCCGAAGATTCTTAACCAGTCAAATTCGGAACCTTTGCCCCCCAAGACCATGAAGACACAGCCGGTCAAAAAAGTGGTTTCAGCAGATGGGCAAGAGCGCAAAGGTTAGTGGTGTTTTCAATTTCATGTTGTAATATCTTAATAGTTTTACACAGCTGTGGCTAGGATCACCATGTGTGGACTTAATCGGTACAAACTGTACTGCAAAGAGTTTGTTAATACTGCATGGCCGTTCACAATTCTTTCACTATAGAAGGTTTCATTCGTTTGTGCTTATTATAAGCGTCAGTCGTTAACCAAAGCCATTCCTAATCAAACTATAGCCCATCCCCTAATCATATATCACTACAAATTAGTCACCAGAAAATACACATAATTTTACCTTTTTCACGTTCCAGTCAATTTTCTTACATTTCGTGATCTAGTGAAAACAGTACCGAACGATTTACGTACGCTTGCAAAGACTTATTATACAAACCCTTCCATTCCATGACGTCATTTATTAGAGACTAGTCTACACTTCCAAGAACTGAGCGCACAACACGTGGTTTGTGGAAAAATAAACATAGTACCCACCATGTTGGCAGTACTGATTTCCATCGATTCAAACAATAAAAACAGTATTGAATATTTGTTTTTATACCCGTAACCTTGGATATTAAATAAAAAGTTAGGGTGTAAAACATAGAATATTTATTCGATAAAATGATGAATGACAAATGAGAGGTAAAGTTTTTATTTCAATATTTCTTCTATAGCGTAAGAATTGTAAATTTGGAGCCTTGAAAGGCTTTAAATCCAAGGTAGTTTTATATGAAAAACTAATATGACATTTTGAAATATGTCGGCCCTGATGGCCTGAACATCTTTAACTGGCACAAGGCGTAGTCGTCAGCTAGGCCGCGGGGCCATTTCTCACCCCACTGCCCATTACTGACCGTGTAGCACCTTGCACCTCCAGCCATGCCGCCGCTATCGCCGCCGCCATTGCCGCCGGCATCGCCGCCACCGTCGAGGACGGGGTCCATGAGGCAGCTGCTCATTGATTGGTGGCAGCAGATGCGCACACACGTGGCTGCGGCCGGCAGCGGGCGCGGGGACGCCGAGAGGTCGGGAGAACGGGAGCAGGCCGACAAGCCCGCCGATGATGGACAAGAGAAGGTAAAGACGGGATAGCAGGGACGTGGCATGAGTTTACGCACGGTACGCTCATCTGCACGTCTATTGCGTAGAGATATAGTGTTGTCCTGCTTCAAACAATCAAAGTTAATGAACCCCTAAGTGTAGTTATAATATTGAGATGGGGAATAATCAGCAACTTAATGATGAGCGATTCTATTGAGACATATAATATTAGTCGTCTGTATATTCATTTCTCTGATATTAGCCATAGACACCACGGCAGATCCAGGATTTCAAACGCACGTGTTCCCAAATCTTCAAATTAGTTTTTACATCCAAGAGAGTGGCCCCTAGCCCTGGCACTTGGATCTGCCTGGGGGTAAAGGTGAACAACACACTGTGGCCCTTTGAGGGTGGTAAAGGTGAAATACTTTCAGGGTGGTTTGGACGACCTGACAACACACACTGTGATAGCGGTGCCGGTGCCAAGGGCGCCGCCGCGGCGTAAACACAAAGCCGGGCAGATGAAGCCCATTGTCGGTGTCAATCTCACCAGCGAACCGAGCGCAAGTACGTATATTTTTTTTTAATTGCTCAGTATAACACACTTGCCACGAGGAAACAGGGGGGCGTAAGTTTTATATATGATGAACTGACGACAAAGCCGCGTTTCAATTTTAGTGAAAAATGTGCCGTACTCAGTCATTTCAGATATTATCAATAAGCTTGCTTTCAAACTGACAAAATTTACCGAAAGATACTGATATTTGGATGGTGGGTGGACGCACTTAAGCATCTCGTGAGCTGTAGATAGGGTAAAAGGCCATGCCCCAATGAACATGAGACATTTTGGTGGAGAAAAAGTAAGCGAGGGAGGGGGTGCCGACTGCACCCCCTAACCCGCCCCCCCCCCTTACCCCCCCTGGATCTGCTTTTATGTAAAACCACGTTTTTGGGTCCATGGCTCTTATATCTGTATTTCTGTTTATATCAAAATGTAGTTTGTGTTTGCTTTGCGAACTATAATTCATAATAAGTGGTGTGGTACAATTGGTCCTCCATTTTTATTTTTGCTCGTGTAGTTTACATATCATCTGACGAAGAATGCGAGTGCATGTATGAGGAGAGCAGCCCGGTCCTGGAGGACCCGGAGGCCTTCAACGAGCGCAGTAAGTAGCAGACACAATGCCTTCTACTGTCTATAGTCCATGTACCTTATGCCTCTTTCACAAACTTATTCTGTTTATAGATCAATTATTTTTTGTACCGTCGATTACACAGGTTTAAATAATGCACAGTGCCATTGACATGGACAGCTACCCAAGAAAGTGCTCGTTCAGAAATTGTAAATGAGACGAAGTGTAGATAGAGTTTGGGAAAATCTTGCATATTTTTCTCTATATTTGTCATTTGATAAACATCAAATTTATGACAATTGAAATGGGAAAAGTGTTGATCATCTGTATTTCTGTATCTCCTCTTCCCTCTGCTCTCTCCAGCCTCGCTGTTCCTCCGCAAGTGGCGGGCTGTCAAGTGCGAGCCGCAGGAAGAGTCTCGCCGCTACCGAGGCTGGTTCTAACGCTGCTGCTGCTGCTGCTGCTGCTGCTGCTGCTGCTGCTGCTGCTGCTGCTGCTGCTGCCCTGAAGGCCAAGCATTTGAAAAATGACTCAGTATTTTTGTTTGGATTATCACAACATAGGGATGGCTTTGCACTTGTACTATATGCCAAACTAATTGACTGCTTGTATTGAGACACACACACCCTTCCTGTGTGGAAAAAAATAATATTTCAGGATATGATTCTTATTGCTTCAAATTTTAGATTAGATGTTTATAAACAATTTGTTAGTATATAGAAGGCAGACCTTTTTATGATCACAGTGTGCATAAGTATATATGGGTAGGCCTATATATGGAATTATAATTATGTCGCATATATTGTATATATTTCATTGGAATGTGATACTTTTGAAAGATGGTAATAAAATGATGCAAACAAATACAGCTCATGTGTGACAAAATCTCTTAAGAACCCTTTAATACAAATTCATATGGGAGAGTCCTCCCACAACTTTATCTAACCCTATCACTAGAATAGTTCGGTCAGGGTCTGGCACTCAAACTTACTGATGCACTCACAACGGTAAGTGGTGAAGCATTGGACATGATATGATGTTTTAGATATAAAAAATAACATTCTCTGCTGCATCTTTTTTTACGATATAAAGGCTATTTCAAAACAAAGACAGGTTTTAAAACACTAAGCTCCCGTTTATATTTGGAACATCCAACCACATTGAAATATAATTGGAACATATTCCAAACTATAAAAACGATATGATTTGTTTGTGTGTTTGTCTTTTTGTTTGCTATTTAAACGAATCTATATTCTATATATTATGAAAGTCAAATCCACTAGTCTAGTGCAGCTGAATGCCTTTGTTAATTTTAAAGACAGACGCTTCCTTCTCTCCTACCTAAATCCTTGTATAATTGCATATTTGCAAAATCATTTATTTTAAAATGGTTGATTGCTTCTTAACGTATGATAATAAACTGCATTGTTCACATTAATCCACATTAATCGTAAGGTTAAATCATGTATAACAGGCCTACCAAACCGTCTGCTAAGCTTACTCGGATGTTTTCGTTACTTCTTACAATGCAATTATTATTTTTTCGATTGCCACACATGTATCAAATCCTCAGATCAAAACAACCTAGTGTTTGCATTTAACGTAACTTCGTTTCCATAGCACCAATAGATATAAGTCAAAATGCACAAAAAGGAACAGGAAACCCATTCCATGGAGGTTTTCACGTAGAGTAATTATTCATGTATTAATTATGCAATAATATGCCTAACCTCTGTCATTAAAGACTGGTATAAACGTTTATATTCATCACCTATACAAGACTCTAGATTATAGAGATTAACAGTGATGCATGTTCGCGATACTCATAGGTGATTTTCAAACACAATACACCGCATGACATCATTTTAAAAATGGTAATTGTAATATGTGCAATGTTACCCATGCACAGCCCCAAACTAATACATTATTCATTATCCATGTGCTCTATTCATAGAATGTGTTTGGTAGGCCTGATAAGCAAGACATAATTTCGAAAATGTAACAAATTAACAGAATGCGCTCTGCAGCAAAGAAAATGTATATGTTTTTTATTAGCTTATTAAAGTACAAAATCACAATGAATATCAAAACAAATATGATATGCATTAACATAATGTATCATTATATAATGTAACATTTAAACAGTAATTTGATTTGCCGAAAGCATAAATAATTGAATAAAATGCTCTTAAATTTGGTACGGTTACCCTTCTACCTCCACTCTGAGTATCAGATATACTGAAGAGACCTCAGAGGTGAATTTGCTTGACATCTGATACTCAGAGTGTCTACCTCCTACTACCAAAGATCAATGGCTGTAACATTCTTCGAACGATGGTGACCGCCCCCACCCCCTTATCCCTCAATTGTTAATGTATATGTTAGACTTTTTTTTTTTTTTTTTTTTTTGTGCCAGCTGCTGAAATAATATCACTCGAAAATGACGAGCGCATGGGCCTGGTTGAAGTGATCCTGTATTCGGCTACAAGTGCAAACACAACCTTCCCTTTATGATGGTCTAAAAACTTTTATAATGTGTCAAAGCACGTCCACATAGAATATTGTGTATGTTTAGTATAGAAGTGTTATGACTATAATTGGCTTCCCTGCCACTTGCTAGCATTAGATATGATGACAATACGCGGTGATACTTCAAGGTGCTATAAAACAACTTTTATTATGCACTGCATGGTCTAGCTCAGAAGAAACAAACAATGGTTAGCCTTGCCCGTATTATCGAAATCTTTTTATTATGTGTGACGGGCGATGCGAGATCGTTTCTTTAGATGCAACAGCTCAATTCTTGTAGAAAGTGTCATCTTTGGCTGGTCTGGTGTTCTGGTTAGCTAAGACCACTTGACTTTCCTACGAAAGGTCTCCGTAATATCGTCCAAAAATGGTCTTGCTACAGAGCTGGTCTTTAATAATTGGAGGTTCTACTCTATTTGCTTTTTCTACTGAAGCTATGGGTAGTAACTTGTCGCGTGGCAAGTATAACAGTTATGAGTGGGCTGCTACACAGAAGTGTTTTTTAAATATCGCTGAACATTAAAAAACACTAAAGAACGAGCCAAGTAGGATTTTTAATAATCAAATAATTTGATAGTTCTCTGCTTTTATGTGGTCTTATCTCATTTGGCTTTATTCTGTAAAAAAAGAGGTATAGTCTGTCATCCGGATATCAAAAGTTGCCGTGAATTTGTTACATTGCATAATCATCACTGTTCGGAACTCTATCGTCAAAGAACAATGGACCCATCAATGTTTGTCAAATATCTAGATATCCTCCAGAAATCACCGCCTGGACGCTATTGTGTTAGTCAATTTCCGATTTTAATAACTCTGATAGCACGTATACGTCAATGCAAACACGGAGACGTGCTATCTCAGTGGGATCTGTGAGCTTTGTTACATAACCCAGTAATTAGTACATGCACATCGATCAATTCTAATCTGAAATCTTTCCACGTCCGAGTGATCTTTGAGCAAATTGTGGTAAAGTAGCAAAATATGAAACATGTCAACGTAAAGTTGTTGCCGCACTTAGTTTGTAGAGTATTGTATTTTGTGCTGACAATTAATCTAGGGGCCTACTTGTTTGTGTGTGTTTTTGCATTTTGTTTTATTTAGTATTTTGTTTATTTTATTTAAATTTTCACTTATTTATATTGATTTGATTTTTGTGGGGTGGGGGCTGCATAAAAAGAATGAAACCAATATGGTATGAATTTCACACACACGCGTGCGCGTGCGCACACACACACACACACACACACACACACACACACACACACACACACACACACACACACACACACACACACACACACACACGCACACACAAGCTTTACCCCTTCCACAGTTGTACGAAGCCAAGACAAGTGACAAAACGCATTGTTTTGTTCTGATAAAAACAGTAATTTAAATGACTAGAACATTAATATCCAAATTAGCTGTGTAATTGTGTATTCTGTGGTTATTATTTATTCTTGTTGAGCATCCGTCATTTAATCTATCTAACCTGCCAAAATTATTTAAGATTAAGCGCACAATTGAGACCAAGTGATATTTACCCAAAAGTCCAAATTCTTTATAAACTTTCTGTTCTCCGTGCAAAATGACGAGCCTATTTTGCAGTAATGAAACATAGTATTATAAGTGTTTTCCTCAGTAATTATTAATATTTTGTTTGCAAGTTTTCATGAAACATAGAATGTTAAAGCCTCTCCAACTGATCGTTGTTGAGAACAATTTACATGCCACAGCATTTTTCTTCATTATGAAAACTATCAACGCCTCATCAAATTCATATCTGGATATTGGCTGACAGTATAAGCAATTATGCATCAAAGGGGGTTCGACTAGCGACCTACACAAATACTATCCAGTAATATTTTCATGGCAATGACAATGTCTAAGACAAGTGTAAAAGCAAATTACCTCCCCTTGCCTCTCTCATACAAATGAAAACGTCTCCTCCCGTAACGCCAGCCCAATCGCTTTCTGCCCAGCACTTTCTTTCAGAATATTATCATTTTTACTCTTTCTCCTCTAGTTATACCTATACAGTAAAACCCCCGTACTGAAATTGCCATTGGCCGCAACATTTTTTTTTCATATGCTAGTGATGCTGCAGTGTTTATGAGTACAAGTCCTCCCGTGAAATGAGTAGCTTTTTACATACATATAAAACCACAATGGTACATTAACATATGAATGATTTAATATAAATACCAAGACCACGCGTGCCACGTGCAACTAAGGTAAAAGTTTGTGTTTTTAAGTTTATTATATCAGATATTTTATCCAAAATTTATAGGGGCCACTTTGTATATATTTTGTACAAATCAGTCACGTGTCTGGCGCCACAAAAAGTCAAAACAACTATAGACGTCATGGTTCACTTATAATTACTTGTATGATTACCGATGTTGTTTACAGTGTAACACTTAATATCTGGATATTTACTTTGGCAAGCGATTTTATAAATCATTATCATGACACCCAAGGTAGGAACAACCCAATCCCGCAAATCATCATAGGTGGTGCGATTCTTTATTGTATAACAATTGTTATATAACCATGTCTAGTTCTCAGAGATCAACCAATAGAACACCCTATTAAATGTATATTTCATGGTGTATGTGTGGTTTCATGGTGAATTTCCATGTTTCTTGTGACCCAAGACCCAGTACAGGATTCCAAGGTTGGGCTGCAACACCCTAGTCATTACGCCCTGGGCCACTGGGCTGCAGGCTGCATGTGCTGAGCCCCCACCCCCACCCCCACCCTCACCCCTGTCTCCGCGGACATACCCTTTGAGGTAGTTCCGGACTGTCTGAGATTGCTTTGCTACTGATAGGCGTTGATGAGAGAAACAAGAATATAATTTGGCAATCTTTAAATTAGCTTATTCTAATAGAAGAAAAGTTACGTTGTGATTTTTAGCAGCACTGGCTTTTAACTAAAGTTAAAGCTGAATTATATGGTATGACCAAGACCCGTTCTCAGCAGTTCGTATCAAAGTATTCATCAGATGGGCCTTTAACTGATTAGCCCCTTGAATTATCAAGCCCGTCTTCTGTAACCCACGGCTTTGTCAAAAAAAAAGGTAATTGGAAAAAGAGATATTAAGTTGGAGACACACTTAACGGATCATTAACATGGAACTTACATGCAGGGGCTAGACCCGGAGATCACATATCCAGTAACACATATTATCACCGTTTATTAGAGTGTACTGTGATGTACACAGAAAAACCACGCTATGGACATCTTTAAACACAATAAGTATATTGAGTAGAATAAGAAGCATCACTGAAAAAGCGACAGCAGCACTTATAGTTCCACCTTGTAGCTCCACATTCCTATAAAATCTGATATTATACACGGCCTGGCAGCAAGATACATGTTTTCAATCTTAACAACACTAATACAAAAACACATTTAGAAAGAAAAGCAATATGAAAAAAGTCGTCTGCCCGTCGTCGTCGCCGGGGCTGCCGCCGCCGCTGTGCTATAGCTGCACGCCGCACGTCTCGCCGCCGTCACCGCCGTCTGCTGCCATTGGCTGAGGTGACACGTCACGTGACCGTCGGAAGTGCAAACTCATCCGCTGCTGAATCCGCAATTTTCGTGTCACCATGGAGGTGTTTGTGTTTGTGTGCGCCGTGGGTGTTACTAGGCGCCCCCGGCAGATATAAGCCCGATGGTCGGGAGTGTCCGGCCAGACAACCACGAGACAAGAGAAGACGAGAACGCCAAGATCGTGAAAAACCTATAGCTATAAGGTAGGTAAATCTACATATAATAATTTCAAAATCTGTTGATAGCGTATGAAAATTCGTGAATTCTTGTTTGCTGGGCGACAAGTACGGCAGGGGCCGGTAACAAGTAAAGTAACAGGTCCTGACCATGAATGTAAGTACCAATACTTGATATGATATTTTGCTACTGCACCTCCAAGTGAGATTTATGTATAAAAATCCATGAAACCAAGAAATGATAGTTTAAAAGTGTTCACTTAATTATTAAAGTTGTTGGCTCCATGACTTAGTAAAAGCATGCTTATAGGCAGATCCCTTTTCACAAAAATAAATACGTTTGGGCATATCTGGAGCTGAGCCTTTGTCCGCACAAAAGGCCTGTAATCCTGTCCGTGTCCCCTTCCTCTCCCCCACTCCATAAAATCTGGATCTGCCAGTGAGTAAAATAAAGTTGTGCAATTGACTTTCTTGAACTTGTGCATCTATTTTCTAGGATACAGCTAGTGATATAAATAGCAACAATGAAGCTGCTGATTGTGCTGGCCCTTGTGGCCATGGCGGCTCGTGCTTCGGCACAGGGTACGTTGTGCTTAAGACATTTTGTTTTTCATACCAGCTTATAATCATATTAAGGCACCACACACACGTTGTTTTTCTAGAGTAGTCTTCAGATACAACATTAAAGTCACAAATTTATAATTGTAACATTCTAAATCGTAGCAGTTGGTATTAACGCATGCCATTGCTAACCATTCTAACCCGTCTAAACAATACTGAATTTACATTGCACTGAATGCTGTGTTGATTTAGCAGGGATGTCATTGCGTCTATTTCAGCCTGCTCAGACGTTGAAAATTGTAACAAATGCGACAACCCCGGACCACTGTGCCACGAATGTCCACACTACACCGTCATTTCTGCCAACAGAAAGAAGTGCCTAGGTAGGTGCTCTGTCACTTCAATAAGAACGTGGTGTAGTAGTCCATGCCAATTATAGTAGGCCTATGTCTCTTTATTATTTACACCATAAAAATAGCAGTTTTCAAGACCATGTGAACTTTTACTTAGTGGACCAAGGCATACATAGTATGTGACAATATGTCCCTTGACTTCATTTTTATTGGCTATATTGTAGCTTTAATTAATATAGGGACAGAGAAGGAGATAGACTTTCTATTTTGAAATGATTCTCATATCATATGTAAATACTATACAGCAAGCAGTCCTTTATACGTACCTGTTGCTTATAATGTAATCCAAATTCATTAGTTTTACATTTCGACAACGAACGTCTTCTTCGGAAAGATGAAACGTGTGTCTGTTATATTATATAATAGAGTACCAGCTGCGGCTGCAATTACGATCTTAGCAAATATAGAAGAAAAAAAACACCATGTGGTGGCATGTTTCAGACTGCTCCACGGGCTGCGACACGTGCACGGCCAACGCCCAGGACGTGACCACCTGCATCAAATGCAAGCCCCACTTCTACCTGAAGAACGGCGTCTGTGAAGGTGAGTTTGGGCCGCCGCCTTGTCACAGTCACTCTGCTTCATTATGTGTGATATAGTACGCTCGGGACCATGGTATTGGGCTTTATCAGGAGTCAGGAAATTTCACGACTTTCTGTCTGGTCTTATTTCCTTCCGAATTCCCACATTGTTTCATCCTGTTTTGTTTTCCCACATCGCAGATTTTGTTAGATTATCAGCAGACATTTTCCCCCACACCACATTTCTATGAAATCCCACATCTCCCACTTTGAGCCCCACCCACCGCCCAACCGCCTACACAAACATTCTTTTTTCAGTCATCATGCCCAGATCCCTCTTCTATATATATACGTGCGCACACGCACATGCGCGCGCGCACGCAACCCCCCCCCCCACACCCACACCCCCACACTCGCATCCCTATTCCATAGTTAGATCTACACTGTGGTGTATGTACTACAAGCCGCCTGCTTTCTGCTGCAGAGTGTAGTGACGGATGCACGACGTGCCACGAGGATGACGCCGTGGTCGTCTGTGACCACTGCGAGTCTACAGGATACGTCCACGACCTCACCCAGGCCTCCAAACCGTGCCTCGGTAGGTTCTGTCGCCAAACACCTCACTTCCACGTGTGCTACACGTGAATTTCTGGGTGCATGCATTTCGCTTACGATTTGACGCGAATCGACGTGAATTACCGGATCTGCCAACGAGTGAAACATAGGTTTCTGTACCTCTGCATTTGTGCATGACTGTTGTGCCTGCTCAGCCTATTCAGACAGCCTGCACAAAGTCCATATCTGAAATGTCAACATACATTAGTAGTCACTAGCCTTCAGAATAAGACTTCTACCCTTATTGTCTCCATTCTTGCTTGTGATCCCAAGTTGTAAAAAGAAATTGCAGTTGTTGTTGTTTTTTAAGAATAAGGGTAACATATACCAAGGTGTAGTACACAACGGGCGTGACGAGTATGAAAGATGGCAAGTCAGGCCAGTGAACGCTAGTGTGGGTGATAAGCACGTCTCCACTATTTTAGAAATGTGCTATATGCTCCCCAGGGAGTTAAGAAAAATATATAGTGTGATAAGGATGCCAATGACCTGGCGTAAGTGTATAAGTGTAAAATCGCTAGAAAACGGCGAAACCCTGTTCATTGCGACTGTAAATAAGCACATTTACATTTACAAGTGACCAGCGCCAATGTTGAGACTGCAGTGAGCATGTTTTACGTGCACCTTCTCACCCGTTACAGCGTGCCCCAGTAACTGCAAGACGTGCACAAAGATGGCCGATGGCTCCACCCAGTGCTCCGAGTGCTTCAGCTACTCCGGCCTCAACAAAAAGGGATACTTCCTCAAGGCCTCTGACAAGAGTTGTAAGGTGAGTTCTTGTCACAGCTACTCAAAAGGAGGCACACCAGGGTGTAGCACACAGTTCCGTAACACAGAAACGTATACTGAGAACAAAAATGAGCATTTAAAACAATTGGTGTGGCTTTGAATTGTAATCGGGTCCTGCCTCTCCTATTGCAGTATGCTGGGCTTACGATGTATAGAAAGCCAATTACATGTATCTATCCCAATGCTTTTAAAGGTTGTCAGATATGTTGATTATCATTCATTGTGACAAATGCCATATAACCATGATGGAGGGCGTAAACTCTATACAACAGAAGGACGCTGCACTTGTGTTGCGGTAGAGAGGCACTTGCTATATACACCTGTACAGGTCTAGAGACATTGAATTAATTATTGTCAAGTGCTGAAGATATAAACCACAATTGTCTGACGCTCAAATAAAATCTATTTATTAAATTGAATGTCACCATGACATACTTACAGGTTTAGAATGGATGTTTTCATCCGCCCTTTAGCATAACAGTGCTCCTTTCATACGTCTAGGCTCGACCAACGTGTATCATAATTGATAATAGCATCCAATATCAACTACCTGTCTATACATTGGTACTCTTGAATTATCTGCTATCTCAAAATTACATACATTACACACATTACATACATTACACACATTACATACATTTCCATTCAACCACACTATGTGAACAGCTGTCTTTTGGTTATCTCGAACAATGGTTACCTCATGTTTCTATTGTATGATATTGTATACATTTCGGTTACAGCCGTGCCCAAATAACTGTGAAAAGTGCAATGATAACGGAGAGGGCACAGGCATCTGCACCGACTGTGACGACCACTACATCCCCAATGTAGACGCTGATGACGCTACCAACAGTGGAACCAAGTGCTACAGTAAGTGTCAGTCCGTGTGCTGTCATGATGAAACACACCAGTTGGAGAAGATATAAGTCATCTATTCAAAAGCTATACGCTAAATCAACGTAGGAGATACTAAGCATTGTGTTGACAATCGTCGGCCTGACTGTGGTGGTGCTCTTAATATGGAGTAAACAGTAATAAATGAGCGTATACCTTTCATTGCCATGTTCGAAAGATATGGCAGGGAGACATATGCGTAATTACTACTACTTTTTTTAAATTTAAATGCTCTCTCTGATCTGTATTCTAGGCATAACTGATCTTTTACGCATTATGCTCAGGCTGTCCCAGTGACTGTCTGACGTGCACTGGGGAGGCGAAGACTGGAAACACTGCAAAATGCATCGAATGTAAGCCTGACCTCGGCAACTACCTCACTGACGACGCCTGCGAAAAGTCACTGCCAAACGTCATCAATAAGAATGTAAGCCTGACTGATTTGATCCATATTTGCATTTTGACGACGCCTCGGATAATCAGTATTGCCTAATAAAAGAACGTCACTACAATAAGAATTAACATGATTGATTTGATCCATATTTGCATTTTGAAAAGTAGCAATCGGATAATCAGTATTGCCTGCTATATAGTGAGAATTTGAAATCAAGTTAACGATTTCTTCACTTCCATCTGTATCGGCATTAATTGCATATAGGCCCCCTACATGTAGCTATTTTGTTGATTCACTGCGACAGCGAGGGCGCTTGCACGGCTGTGGGCAGTCACAAACCTACTTTCTGTCGGATGGGATCTGCAGTTGCTGCAATACCACAAAGCACCATTAAAAACGTACGCGCTATTTGTTGTTGCAACGGGCACAGAGCAGCCGCTGTATTAGTGTGTTTTTTACTCTGTGTTTTTTTTTCGCTTGTAATATCGCTCAAGCACTGCCGCTAAAACTATGTCACAGCCAAGATTTAAAATCAAGAAATACTTAGAAAATAATTGTGAAATTTATTTACAATTGATTGTTAATCATTCCCTAACCTATACTCCACGGATTAAATTTATATGCAGTGGTTGTCATCGTGTAATAAGTCTGATTACACAGGTGTTTACGATTTCCAGTCAACTCAAGATAAGAACATCACGTCATCAGACTGTTGTTACATCATGGATGGAACTACTATTATTTGGCTAGGCTCTTATCATATGCTCCATCAAGATCAACCTACTAATGATGAGCTCAGTCAGCATGTCTACACCTTGAACAGTGTTGTGGAGAGAGAAAACACTGTAAGGGATGGTTCCGGGGGATGGTCAGGCCAACATAGAGTGACTCAAAGTGTTGCTCATAGAGGAGGATGGAAAATGCAAAGGCATATACTTCCAAAGAACTGTGACAAAAATAGGAGAAAGTGGCCTAGCACTAAAGCACTTGGAGTTGAGTTTCAAACGAGGGGGTGTAGGGGGACTTTGAAATCTGTTCTCTGAACTGAACAACATTGGCAAACCAAGGGTGACAAAGTCTAAATGATTGCAGAAAATATTGCTGCCTATTTTGAAAAACAAAATTTGCTGAAGTAAGTTTTGTGACTTTTAGCAAATTATGTGAGGCTTTAAAGTTATATGGTGTACAGAGATTTTCTTGATTTGCATTGTATGTATAACGAAAAGCTAGTATTTCAAATGGTATTCAGTGAAAAAAGAAGCTTCTTTGTAACAAATAATATTTCTATAAATTAACAATTGATCAACAAGTTTATAAATAAAAATGGCAAAAAATTAAATGGATATAAATTATGGGAATGCAAATGGCCTTCATTCTTAAGTTTGATATTTATGCACCATCTTCATCTCATTGTTTAGTCGTGATCTTTGGAAATGCCATTAGATTCAAATGTTGTTTCTATCCATATCCACCATAGTACATCGTATCTAAACGTATGGCTAGCTGTGAGAGAGTATTTTAAAGCTTTACATGAAGGTTCTTTGCATTAACTTCTGCAAAAGCTACTTTAATCAATAACTTGCCCACTAATACATCTCATTTGCATAAAGGTGCCGACTTCCATACATTTTAGAAAGCATGAATGTCATTTATTGAGGAAATGAACGAATGGATTAACTGTGAAAAGACTTGTAAGCAATGTGCTTGGCTTTTTGTTTAGAATGCCCCGCCAAATGCGACGTTTGCAAGTGGAACGAGGACACGGGCGAGGCGGAGTGTGACGACTGCCAGGTGAACTACGGCTTCAAGCCCACCAGCGAGAAGACCTGCGACAGTGAGTCACAAGCACCGAGTCACGAGCTTGTAACCCTGGTGGTTTATAGTCGTAATTCAACAAGCCTTGTTCTCAGGACTATATGTCGTAATACACCAGGTCACTGACTGGCATGCGTGTTCATCAATACAATCATTTCTCACATACAGTAGAACCTCCAATTGAGACCACCTCTATACTGATGAGACCGCTTCTGTAATGGGACCATTTTTTCATGGTCCCATTTGTTTATAAAGTGACCCGAATGAGCCTCTTTAAAAATACCACCTCTCTATTCAGACCACTTGAGGTCAGTCCCACGGGTGGTCTCAATATTTTACTTGCATCGTCAGCACATTCGCTCCCAAGAGTCTATCCAACCATTCGAGCTTTATAAGTGGCGACACTGTATAAAGTACGAGTGCAAGTAGCAGTTGTATAAAACAAAGTAGGAAGGATTCCATCGATAGCACTGCAGATCCAGGTTTTAGGAAATTGGTGGAGGGGGAGGTGCAAAAACATTGTGCAAATTAAATTTAATTGGGATAAATAGGCTCAGGTGCGCAACTCCTGGGTCTGCCTATTATTAGATACAAGAAGATAACCAAAATTTACAAAGAGATCTTATAATTACAAATAAGATTTTGATGTTCACAATGAACTCAAAACTTTAATACTTTCATTCATTGCAGTTTTTATATTTATCTATTTATCTGGACGAGACTCTATCTATTTTGTAAATGCATGGTACAAAACTATAAAAATGGAAGACCACATGCAGCTTACTCACTAATGTAAATGGTCACAAAATTTGAATGCGATAACTGGACATTTTGGGGGATCATGTGCATTGCTTTTGATTTCTCTTTTGTTCTTTAGACTGTGGAATCAGTAACTGTGCCACGTGCAGGCGCAACTCGGAGGACGGGTCGTTCACGTGTCAGAGCTGTCAGCAGGGCTACGTGAAGGAGGGAAATGAGTGCAAAGGTGAGGGTCTCTGTCACACACTGATTTGACTGCCAAGCATTATTATTTGTTCATATTGTCTCTATCTTTGGAACTTATTTCGGCTGTTATTTTAAAGCTTAGTTGAGATGTTTTATTTCCTCATTATATCGTCATCCGTCTGCTGATTACAAAGCGATTCAAGTTTGTGCATGCAAGTGAGCTTAAAGGATCCGAGAAAATTCACGAACAAAATGTAAAAAAATCTTATGCAGACGAATATGCAACATTTATATTTCGATACAGAATTTTTTTTATAGTGGATTGGCATATCCTGTACTGGTGGGGGAGCCGTTTTACAACCAGTGAGTTATATTTTTGCTTGCTTTGTAGCCTGCCCCACGGGATGCAAGTTAGAGGTGACCTGCAAATGGAATGATACAGCCTCTGAAACCCAGTGTGACGGCGGAAATGACGCCGGAGAAGTCTGTGATAGAGGCTACACCGCGGATGTCAACGAAGCCAACCAATGCATGGGTACGGCGCTGTCCTTCATACATTTCAGACATTTCCTCACAATATCAGGATGCACAAGATCATTCCACAATACAAACGAAATTGCACGGTGTTGTTAAATGCCTAGGCCTCTCTAGTGTGACTTTCTCTTTGTTCTGTTTTCTTTCTATTTTGTGGGACTGGGAGTGGAGAGGGTGCGGGGGTTACACTGGGGCATGCCAATATTGATACCAGGCGTGCAAAGTGGGCTATGACAGTTCCGTTTAATTTGTGAGAGACAATTAACTGATTCCACTGTGTTGGGGAGTTTGCAATGTTGTGCATCGCTGATTTTGTGGACCAATTTTCAAAGATTTACATTCAGGTAAGATTGGTATAGATATGACAGGATGAGGCAAGCAATGTATTCTTTCTAATGTAATGCTTCAAGTAACAATATTGTTTTGACAGAAGATATAGAGTATGCAAATATTGTGGACCCAAACAATAAGAATGATTACCTGCTATGCGCGTTACTATTATGGTGGTATCAACAACAGATACATAATCCATCTAACAGTTCACATAGCATAGGACTGCTCAACATATACCAGTGGAGATTTTCGTTTACATAAGTCACATGCTACCCCATTAATCTGACCACTAGAAATGGCGGGTAAGCACCACGCCCATACAATTCACATGCATGTATTGTATTCAGTATGTGGTGTGTGGCTGTCTTACCTGTAGTAGTTGTTGTGTTGTTTGCATTGTAGCCTGTCCAGCTGGATGCCAGACCGTATACTGTACATGGAATGACGCTGGCGATGGCAGCGTATGCGACGATTCGCTGCCTGTTGGACAATCCTGTGACGATGGCTATACTGACGTAGCCAGCAATGACACTACCATCGGCTGTAAACGTAATAAGCTAGCTTTTATATTCCATTTGAGCAACTTAAACGATTAAAAATTCAACGGGTTATCAGATCTGTCAGGATTGTGATGCGGACGCCCATTACAAAGGGTAACCTGCATCATGGTCTGTAGGCCACGTACACTGTACAGTGCGTTTTATTTTCCCCACTTTGTTTCAACATTTTATGAAGATGATTCACAACGCCCTCTTTCGGATTGAAGGTGTGCTTTACACTTTATTCGTGCATGCTACGTAATTTGTTTTGAAAATGACTTTTCCAGTACTTTACACACCTCTAAACATATAAAGAATTGAAATACACGATTTTGAACACATTGTGTGATGAACACAGTACATGTACGTGGTTTCCGCCCCTATATAGCTGGTGTGTATCAGACTCGTCTGCAGTGCGCTCCCTTGTGACATGACACACGTCACTACAGAATCGTCCGATACACAGCGGCTATACGGCGAAGATTTTGCTGTGATGTGCAATAAAGATTGAGAGCGACGACGGCCACAATATATTGTGCAATATTGCAACTGAATACGATACGCAAAATAAACATACAAATACAAGTACATACTGTCACAAAATTGCATAGATATAATCCTATAGTGATGATGAACATGCCTATTTTCAGCATGTACTGATGCTGATGACCATTGCACCGAGTGCGAATTTGACGAAGCGGGTACCACTGTCGTCTGCACTGTTTGCGCAGCAGGTTACCACCTGGACGAGGCCGGGGACTGTTTTCTCGGTAAGTAGCCACGCATCCGGTTCGTGTACACGCTCATCTTTCATCCTAATTCTGCTGTCAGCTACCTACGGTGCACACTTTGATTCACCTTTTCCCATATTCAACGTTATAGCAGTTATATGTGGCTTCAAGCTTAGTATCATCATATTGTAGAGGCGGATGAGATAGCAGGATGTGCAACTTTCATACCGGCAAATAGAACCTGTGCAGAGAACGGCTGTGACGAGGGCTACATGCCTAACGAGGCTGGCGCCGATACATGCGGTACGTAGCCGCAATCCAGTGCATTCAGCCCAACTTCTGGGGAAAACACTGTATCTTTGTGCACAATAAAATTCGAAGAAACACTTTCAGCTAAACATGTGTGTATATTAAAGTCGCCCTAGAGTTTGTGCAGCATAGATCAGAGCCGATGAATGTTTTTTTTAATAAGTATATCTATTTAACATTAGCATCTATATTGTGAACAACCTATACATGTATCACACGTTATCACATAGTGTTGGGTATTTATATTGTGTAGGATCATACGACTAATATATGACTACGATGTTTACAGTTCAGTGCACGGTTTCTAATTGCAAAACCTGTCCCTCCGCGGCTGACACTTGCACTGGTTGTAAAGATGGCTATTACCTTGATGGTAACCAATGCAAAGGTAAATATATGATGGGCACTCAGTGTTGTGAGCCAAAAGGCTTAAAGTTTTTTCCCTGAAATTAGTGATAGTTCATTAATGACATCATCACCAAGGGGAGCGGGGTGTCTGGTAATGATGGCTGATCATTAATGTGTGTGTGTGGGGGGGGTTCCAGCAAAAGTGATATAATAAGTTAGCTGTGTCTGTGGTTTGGCTCGGTGGGATGCGAACATAAATATTTACACTGCGTTTTCGTTATAAAAAATATGTTTTCCCTCTGTAATGTTTATATCTAAGAACTAAGGGTGTAGCTGTATTGTGACAAAAGGTGTGTCAGGATTATCCGAAATTGTGATGATGTGAACGATCCTTTAATGGTAAGGCTATCGCATACATGTCCTCGAGGCACTAGCACTTACTACAGCCATCCGTCTAAATACTTCTACGGGTGCAAATAGGTCTGTTTGCATGGTGGTTGGATTGGACGTTCTAGCGCATTATGATGCTAGAATTCAGTTATCCAATAGCTATGCCTCACACCTTGTTGCAAACAGTGTAGACCCAGTTAAAAGCCGGAAAAGCATCACATGCATAATCATGTTGACTTTATTTTCCACCAGGCTGCACCCCGGGATGCAGACAATGCACGGCATCTGGATGTACAACATGCAAGGACCTATACGCAAAGACAGATACAAACAAATGCAAAGGTCTGTAGCAATAAATTTGCTTACATGCAACAAAGTGCTGCTATAACATGATTACTGGGTGTACATTATAATGGCAGCCAAATGGCTACATCTATCTGTTGTCTAGTGGCAGTTTGTTTTTTATTGGTTTTATTGTAATAAGCTAGCGTCACCAAACTGGTGTCTATAATGGAACGCCGAGACTCTTAAATATGTCTGCTTACATTTCCCTTCACTAATACCAAAGGGTGGTGTAGAATCCTTGCTAATACTCTGTCAAATCATTACCCACTCTAGCGTGTCCTTCAAAGTGCTCCGACTGTGACTACGATGCCCGAAAGGGAGAAACCACATGTAAAAGCGGAAAGTGTGATCTTAACGGAATTACTGGCTATGTCGTCAACGGCGACGGACAATGTGAGGGTACGTATGAAGTCAGGCTATATATATAAAATAGTCAGTGTAGCCAGTAGGGGAATAGGGGAATTTTAGCTCTATTCAATGTCAAAGCCAATGTGTGGTTTCCCAAGTTTGTTTGTTGTTGCGTATTCATAGCATGGGCTACCAAAGCTGATTCTTCACTTTTGAACAGCTGTCAAGTACTAAGCCTCTTTTTTAGA
Organism: Streblospio benedicti; assembly: GCA_019095985.1. Taxonomy (NCBI): domain Eukaryota; kingdom Metazoa; phylum Annelida; class Polychaeta; order Spionida; family Spionidae; genus Streblospio; species Streblospio benedicti. The sequence goes on from CM032668.1 coordinate 2,911,268, forward strand.
TAATTGTCATGTGAGAAGCAAATGTAGTCTGTAGGTTAGCAAATAAAGCAGAGAAAGCTGCATACAATCAACGCATAAGTAGCCAATACTCTGTTAATCCCCGAAAGGCCTCCATCTAAGGAGTTACCACTCAACGATATTTTAAATATCTACAGCAATGTTGAACATTGCAATCAGACAAATGTTTAAGTAAAACATACACATGGGTAACAAAACAAATGATAGCAATAACTGTGGGGGGAAAGACAGCATGGTAGCTATTTTGTCAAGTTGCCTATATAATAACTTCATAAATATAGCTTGTGCAGCACTAGCACTTGGACCAGATACATACAGTGAGACACCTGAGAGACAATGTAAGATTTATTGTTGATAGCGTCGACCACACAATACATATGGAAGCAACGCTGGAATGCACGATCAACTGTATGTATCTGGTATTGTTTGATGCACTCTTTTACCAGCACCATGAGAATATATTTGGCTGATATTACATCTTTATCAGAATGCCCGGCACACTGCCACGATTGCGAGTACGACGACACTACGCTGCTTATGGTCGTGTGCAAGTCCAACGGGTGTGACGAGGGCTACGGACGCAAGGACGACAAGATGTGTCATGGTAGGTCAGAGGCGGTGGTTTTACACTAGATGGAACTGGCACTGCATCAGGGCAGCCTTTTTTAACGTCACACAATACTCACTCTTTTTAATAAAGCCTCTTTGTGTGAATAATTATTTGTACGGCCTGTATTGTTTGTTTATAGTAATTGTACTGTCAAATGCTAAGTTCTTCTGTTGATATCTTCTTCTACAAGCTCATGGAGCCACATTTGTACACTGACTGAGCCTTAGAAGACACATAAGGTTGTTATGAAATATTTTCTACAAGAAAAGCAAATATTATACATAAAAGGTCTCCAGTATGCATACTGTGCGAAAAAGAAAACTCTTGTGACTTTTATAAAGATTAGAAATGCCCTGTTTTTACAATTCACCAAACCTTAGATAAGCATAATGTGTTTCCTATTGAAATTATAGTTCGTTGGAAAATGCATTGCTCTGTTTCAGAGTGTCCCCACAACTGTAAAGAGTGTGCTACCGATGGCGAGAATGATAAGCTCATCTGTGACACGTGCAACCACAACCACGCCATCAACGAGTTCCAGTGCGCCAGTAGGTGCCATTCTCATAACATTCCCGTATAGTAACAAATTGCAACAGAGTTAAAAACATGTGCAGGTGTTTGCATGATATCTCTGGTATCATTATAAAACAGAGGCTCTGTCAAAATTGTTTCTTGCAAATATTTATAATTTCGATAAGAAAAGTTTTGATTTTGTGATCCTGATCATATTCAGCCAATCGTGTAATAGGGCACTCTTCCTCCATCCGGGTCGGTAGGATGGGCCGGATTATATAGCCAGTGCTGGACTGATGAGGTCATTGGGATAATTAGAACATTTGGTTGGAGTGTATATTTTTATACACAAAAAATATAATTGATAATAAAGTATGCGTGGTTTACAATCATATCTACACTTCTGTTGTGGATGAAATATTATTTTCAATGTCAGTACAACATCCATGGTTAGCAATAAACGAGTAGATTATGCAGCTGGTTTAACAAGCATTTTTACAGTTTATACTGCATTAGCATATACGTATGGCAATGCTAGTGCAGCAATAGCTGGATAACAATAACTAGATGGCGTAATTATTGTTGTAACACCACATCTCTCTATTCCCGCGTTATAAGATGCCACAATAACTGGATCTGTAAGTGCCGAGTTGTCCTAGTGTTGGTGACACTGACCTGAAAACTTTACATTACAGAATGCCCGAGTAACTGCGCTGAGTGTGCTAACAACGACGGCTCCATGGTGTGCTCGCTGTGTTCTGCCGGATACGCCCTCGACTCCAGCAACGCATGCGTCAGTGAGTAGAACGCTACCTGTCCAGTCATCATGAACACACCCAATACAGTGAAACCTCTAATTAAGACCGCCTATCCATTAAGACCACGTTTCAGGGCCCCAAGCCTTCATAAAGCTAACTGAATGAACCTGTGTATAGAGACCACCTCTCTATTCAGACCACCTAACACTGGTCCCAAAGGTGATCCTAATAGAGCTTCTACTGTATTGGCTTGATTATGTCAGTCCCACTCCAATCATAAATTGTAAACGTAAATTCATCACACACACCTCTTATGGTCAAACATCCCCATCGCCACCGAACTAACAAGTTGAACATAATTTTTCAGCCCCCTGTTACACAAGACCGTGATGGTGACTCCGTTTTTTAACCCACTATCTCACCGCTAAAACCCACTATCTCACAGCTATATTGCATTTACAATGGCGTCATAGCTTGGGTTTAGTTCTATCTTATGTTAATACAGCGCAGATAACGGATCTCTTTTACACCAAAAGTTTAGATATAGAATATTCAAAACTTCTCCCCGGTTTCAGCCGGACAGCTGCATACTGGTCATTTTCGCATACCCACTAGTGTCCTTAGCCAATCAAATAGCCGACAGTCAGATTTCAATGCAAATTAGATAGTTTATGGTCAGGATTTAATGCAGTGCTGTTCGCTCCACTTGCCAGAGTGCCCATCCCACTGCAAGTCTTGTTCGGCCACCACCTGCACGGAGTGTAACTCTGGCTACGCTCTGTCCGGAGACCGGAAGTCGTGTGTGGCATGCTCCTCTGCCGCCTTCGACCACTGCGCCCTGTGCACCAGCATCGACGCCGCCTCGGACAAGGCCAACTGCACCGCCTGCTCCAGCGGCTACGTCCTGGAAGACGAGGAGGAGTACCTGTCATGCAAATGTACGTACAGCCTCAAGAGACCACTTGTATAAGTGTGTAAAGGTTGTAGAAGACATCAATATTGTAGGTTAGTATATCTGTAACTGACCACCGACTGACCGCCACCATCACATTTGCAGCCACCAGTGAACTGAGCTGTGCTGGCGGCTCCACCTACGACAATGATGCGGAGTGCTCAGAGTGTGCTGCTGATTTCGATCTCACCGAGGACCACAAATGTGCCAGTAAGTCATGTCCACGACGTCCAGTTTGGGCTAAGGGATAAAAAGCAGTGACCAATTCAGCAGTGGTGATACAAAAAGAGGACGTTTTGTGCATTTTGCAATTTAAAACATGATTACAAGAAATAGAGATCCCATTCGCGAAATCTTGAAAAGCGTTTATTGGAAATTAATGTTCTTATCCATATGTGTTTAGGACATTAAGTTATGAAGAATTGAGGGTGCATCTAAGTTGTGTATGGCAATGAAAATCTAGATTTGAATTTGTCCACAATGCACGAGGTCTCCTCAACTTTGGGAGTCCCTGACTGCAGTTTACTCCGCCTCTAACTAAATCAGGCTCAAGGGTAGTCGGTTATTTTACTGACTTATGTCCAGGGCAAGAAATAGGCTTACACCCCCACCCTCACTTGCACCGTCTGGTTTCAAAGTTTACGTTTCAATACCATGCTATGCCACAAGTTATTAGGTTGTATTTGCATTGGCAGAGACATGCTACCTTTGCGGTAACCCAGAAGACGGGGAGTTTGTGCCCACGACCCAGTGCACCATCCCCGCAGCAGGCGCCAACCTCACAGACACGGACGCCAAACCCATCCACTGCTTCAGCGGAGTGTGCTATGTAAGTTAGGGTTTTAAACCCCCATGACTAACATTTAGTATGTTGTTGGTATAGGCTTAAGACTCGTGTTAGTATCCATATGTTAAATGGGAACGATACCCACCATTAACAAATCAAAGCGTTTTACTGTATGCCCGCCTATACAAGTCATCTGATCTCGGGTTCCAATGTAGAGTTAAACTGTACTTTTGAAAGATATCCAATAGCAATGTTCCTATTTCTATCATAATTTAAGTTAAGTAATACTCTGATTTTACAAGTGGGTAAGGACTGTATCAATTGTATTTCTGCAAACATTGCAAAATCACTTTGGTCAATTTTAGGCCGGGAGGAACCAGGCTGGCGAAGTCAACGCTGGTTGCCGACCCTCCTCATCTGACTGTATAAGCGGCGAGGGTGAGAGCTGCAAGGACCTTCCTGATGGCACCAAGCTGTAAGTATAGACAGATATATTGTGTGTAACCGTGAACATTATTCTCCATAGGAGGTTGGACCAGTAACACTGGTGCATAATATCATGACAGAATTATAATGTAGTCACAAAATGATTCAAAATATGGGGTGCAATGGAGGAAATGGTCAATTGGTCATGTTATTCACATATTCAACTTGTCAGACCTCGTGAGAAGCCATTCTCACTGTATTCAATTGACCTGTGACCAGTAAACTTTGTGCCAGAAGACAAACCTTCAAACTGTGTATAAACTCATAGCCTGAATATCACGTGCACCGTGCATTTATCAAATAACTGACAATAAAACACCAGTGGCACTGCACATAAACAAACGGCCACCACCAATGGTAGTTACCTGTGTACATTGTGTGTATTACAGGTGCTTCCAGTGCTGTGATACCGAAGAGATGTGCAACGAATTCGTCCAAAGACTAGATGGTGTCCCTGACTCCGCCCCAACCAACATGGCCGCCACCAGTCTGCTGCTGCTGCTCACTGGCGCCGCCCTGCTGACAGCTTTCTAAACTAAACATTCCAATATTGACTTGTCTCGGATAAAAGTTAAATTGGTTGTCTCAACATTGTTTTAGTAATTCGCGCATATACCCAGTTTGCTGTGACTCATATTTACCCCGTTTGCTGTGATAGTGAAAATATATTATTGGCTGCAATCATATTTTGGATGCAATGTAAATTTAGATGTTAATGTTGTAATGTAATGTAATTCAAATTCGGTACCAATCATGTATTTTCACTCTTTTATTGTGATATAATATTTAACTGTGATATTGTGCCATCTATAGTCTTCTATTCAACTGTGATATTGTATCGATAGTTTTGTTAATTCTTATTAAGAAGCTCATTTTGTCTTCTCATAACAGCTATTAAACCGCTTACTTATAATTACCCACTTTTCTGTGATCGTAAAACGATGTTACTGGCTGCAATTTTACATGGACTTATTGGTTTTCTTTGAAATTGGCAACAGTAACGTCTGTTCATAGTCCTTCCTTTATCATTGTGATTGAATATTTGACAGATATTGTTTTATCTTATGTTTTAATTTGTTGAGTTTGTTTTGATTTTGCATTATAAATCAATATATATTTGCTTATTAGCCACTGTAGTTTTCGCAAATAAAGAAGGTTAGGGCGGGACGTGTGGCACGGGTTATATCTCCCATGATATAACCAGTATCACATGCCCCAGCTCATGATACTTTACACTGAATATAATTGCAGCTGCTGTCTTCTGGCTTTCATGTATTGTATGTAGTATTCGAACAGTATGCTGGTCATACTACAACTGTATTGTTACTTGAGTACTATGTACTTGACCTGAAGTGGTACATTGTACATGAAGTGAATAAAGTAGACTGACCAATTTCCTCGTACTATTTTACACGCACATCAACAGCACGTGTATTTTTATGCTTGCCGGTATATTGAATTTCATGGCCGTATTGCAACAAAATACATCAGGTGTATATATATATAGAACACTTGAATATAACCAAGGTACAGACACACCAACAACATGTGTATACATGAATGTATGGTTATAACAAAATTTGAACAAGAAAAAGTTTGCAAACACATTTATACCGGCCTATCTCGAAACCCAGGATAAGTCAGATGATAAAACACATGAACTCATCATATATAATATACCTTTAACTCCTAGAATATGTGATCCAGTACAAGCTAGGAACTCACCAGATGATAAAAACCATACATTGTACTCACCATTTATGATATACCTATAGCTCTGAGAATCTGTGAGCCTCCACCAACTGGGAACTCAACATGTCTCAGATGATAGAAACTACACACGTATTCATTATATACAATATTTGTTTAGTCTATCTATTTATTCTCATGATATGAAAGGTCCATATTAAAAGGTTTTAAAAAATTAAATTGATAAAGTCATGCAACTCCCCCCCATACTACCCCAGACTCTAGTTATTGAAGAAAAGTGCTTAGAAATAAGAAGATTCTACAATGCTCCAACAATACTATTATTATAAGATTTACTTCTCAACTTCAATCTGCACATTGCTTTTCGCAATAGAATTTTGAAGTGGTCAATGCCATTAAAAAAATCATATACTGAAGACGTTTTGTGCAAGTCATACAGGAGTATTAAATGCCTTTTCTTTGTATCTCCTCAACACCTACCTACACATATATGTAAATGTAAATGTCTGGTTTATGGTCTTCTTCACCGCTATTCAGCATCAGACGACTCTACACTCACACCAGGTCATTAACATCCTTAATACCACACTATATCTTTCTCAACTCCCCCGGGAGCATACAGCACATCGCTACTACTGTAGCGCAGACGTGCTAATCATTCTACACTAGTTAACGTGTAGGTACCACGGCGCTGTGTGCAACCTGTAAGGGGTAAGTTTGCTCAACACCTACCATCAGACCCGATCGGGAATCGAACCCACGACCTTTTGGTCACGCGTCCAACTCCCTATCGAACTTGCTACGGAAGCACAAAGCTGTTGAAGGTATCATCGCATGTTGTTGTTTTGTTTTTGTTGTTGTTTTGTTTTGTTTTGTTTTTTTTTTTTGTTTTTTTTTTTCTGTATTACCTACACTAATTCCCCATTTCCAAGCATCCTCAGTCAAACATGCTTTCACTTAAGAACTAAAAAAACTTTTAATTGCTCGTAATTTTTACGATCAAGCGCATCATTTTTGCATTGCTCATCCACCATACTATACAGGGCAAAGCTATTTTTAGCTGGTCTTGAATTGAAAATTGCCATAGCGGTTTGGGTTTGGCACTTTTCTAGACATGGGGCCTTGGGGCGTGGGAAACTGATTGCGTCATTCAATTCATTTGGAACTTGGCTGCAGCCCGACAGCAGTACCTCTATTGTTGTGCACATCTATAAGCATTAATATAGAGGTTGTCGCAAAATAAAGAGTGTTCGGCTGCCGATTATTGGGTGGAAAGCGTATTCATCCCGAAAGCCCAAAGTGTGAGTATTTATAAAATGTGTAATCAATTTTATATTTTCATTTTATAGTCTACATGTCCTTTAGAATAGTTACTTACACTACAAATCTATGAATGAGGAATTATATTGTAATATGGAGCTATTTAAATTACAAACTAATCATAAATTAAAAAATTACAAAATATGATATCTATTAGTCCTTGATCCGCGTCCACAAGTCTTCACTCCAGCTTGCCCTTGTCGTTGTCCATTCTGTGTTCGACCAGCCAAGTCGTTGAGAACGTGTGTCGTCTGTGCAGGGCAAGGTGACCTTGCCCAGCTCCTAGGAACAGGAATCTTCTATGACAATTCTTGAAATTAATTCATTCTATGATATTTTTGCATTGGTCTTCAACTCTATTACCGTATGTCAAACATCAAAGAATGAATCAATTTCAAATGACATTATTTGGGGTTTAATCACTGGATTAAATGTACAGCATAACTACAGCTTTTAGCTAAAAACAAACATCTTTCAAATATTGACATAAAATATTCCTTTTCCAAATTACAATATCTACGCGCTATCCACATCTTTCAAAAAAAATACTGAAAGTCACAGACATTTCAGTCTCCGCTTTGCAGTATCTCATCCTGCTGTGCACATTCCTTGTACGCGTTAAATATTTGCTGTTCCCTGCGCAGGTCCCGCATGCAGTCGTAACAGTGGTAAATGTAGGCGACTCCGACCAGAACGCCCAAGACAATAAAAAACACATTGTTTTGGGGGTTTGGGGGTAATGATTTCTCAGGGTGTGATTTTTGCTGCCCACTGGCTACAGTGACATCTGGGTGGGGGCCTGTAGTCGTTGTAGTCGGAGTGGTTGTAGTCGTAGTCGTTGTAGTCGAAGTGGTAGTAGTCGTAGTTGTTGAAGGCGTAGTGGTTGTACCCAATGGATTGTAAACACCGCTGCCTTGTCTGTTCTTCCCCGGCATGTCACAGGCGCCATTCAATATTTTCACGTGGTCCAGGCCTACTACGAGAGTTCCAGTCGTGTTCTTTACTGCGATAAACACAAGCCTCATACTGTCGTTCAAGTCGTTGTTATCCTCTACGTAGAGCATTGTTCGCTTCAGATGATACCAGGACTGCGTACTCTTTTGTGTCATAGTCAGCATGGTTGATAAGTTTCTAGATAAACCCATATGTTCAGTGTAAGTAAGCCTCTCGGTCAACACATAGAAACGCATGCTACCATCTGTCATCTGATGATCTTGATGGTTGAAGTAAGTAAAGTACATGAACTGAATACACTTTTTGTAGGCCCAGGAAGTGGCGTCTGCATTATTTTCTTTTGGTACAAACGGCACAAAAGGCGTTGCAAATGCCGCCCTCCCCATAGTTTCTCCATCAGCCAACACGTACAAAAATCTGTCCCCCGCGCCCGCAGTGCTGATGAACTCATGCCCCCTGAGCGCACTGCCGTTTGAACCCACCCAATGTAAGTTTAGCTCAGCAAGGGGCAGTTTTACAGATCCAATAAAATTGAATGTTGTATTGACGACAACTGCCCAGACAGTCTGTAGAGGTGCGATGGGTATTCCACATGCAGTTAAAGTGTCTTTATCTTCTCTTTCCACTTCAAAGTCGCACTGAAAACTACTGCCATTAGCCCATATAAGCCCATTGCTTAGCAGTGTCTCGCTGTCTTGATAAGGTTCGGGCTTACTGCTGAGAACGCCAATGGCACAGTTCAGTAGTCTGAACAGAACCAGTAAAGTGAGAAACTGTGTTAAAAGAGGCTTCATTTGCTCTGTGTCACTGAAGTAACTCGTATAATGTTTGAAGAAAACGGCGAGTCGTTTTCTACACACGGGATGTAACTCATAACGTACGCAAACACGTGTGATAAAACTTTACTTTACAATGTCACATAATCATGCATTTAAATTACTAAATCATCTTCAAAAATAACTTGTTTTGTGTATTACAATCAAGAAGCTGCCACGATACGTAGGAACGCCGTTATTGATTACGTTCAGGGCCACACACGTTAATATTGGTATGGGGGACGTTTTAATGGTACGTCAAGCGCACCACGTTTTAGTACAATGCTACGTCTCTAGGAGTAAAATGGGCGGGGCTGTAGTAGAAATTTATCAATGAAAGCTTGCATTTGATTGACATATTTCTACAATAGCTCCACCCATTTTGCCAGGTCATTTCCATATTTGGACCGTGTGCTATGCATTATATATCGCCACTGTTGCCCATTCATATTTACTATTTAGAGACTTAGAGTATGCATGATTTCCAAAACAGTTTCTGTATTTGCAAGCGCATGTTTCAGCTGGACAGTGTTTTCTTTTAATAGTTAATGATCACCATTGTAATAGTCAGGACCAATTTTAAACCATAGAAAAATACGAAACATGATTTTAAGTATAATACTATGTGCTTTTACAAAACACATTAAAAGAGGAAGTAAATAGTATCTACTAAAACGGGTAACAAACCCTGTTCACAACCGCTGATCGCAGCTGATTATAGCCGTCAGAGTGGGTGTAAACATAATGCACCCCCTTACTGTACATAATCATGCTTGCAAGAACAGTGAGAGTAAAATTGAATTCACAAACAAACTTGGGGAAAATATATATATACAGTTGTTCATAGAATCACAGACCTTAACACGGTTGAAACTTTGACCTCCCAAACATCTCCGTCCTAAGGTGGGATTCGAACCCACGACCTCTGGGTTGAGATGATAACTGACCAAGTATGTAGGCATGGGGCTACAGAGACATCGGTTCGTCCTAGTGACCTTTTAACAGCCTGCTGCTTGGGATGATGGTATCATTCTGGTCTCATAACCATGGGGTCGTGAGTTCTAGTCCCGTCAGGGCCACTTGATATAGTCAAATGGAAGCTGTGTCTTCAGCTATATCAATACAGTGGTAGGAGCTTGCTTGCAAGAACCGTGAGAGTAAAATTGCATTCACAAGGAAACTTGGGGAAAATATATATATATATATATATAGCTGTTATGAAATCTGCTCGGAGATTTGGGCGACGACATACTAGCAGTGAGTGCACCTTGCAGCTAGCAGCGAGTGCACTATATAATATCTAACTAGCTGTAACTACGAGCAGTGAATATATTAAAGTCGTACCTAGCGAGCTGTTACTTTCTAACAGCGACCAGCACATGTGGAGCTAGGTATCATAGAACAGAGCCATGGGCCTCAGCATCATGAGAAGGGAGGTTATTATATACAGTGTTTTAAATATATGTCAGCCCGCCGGCCTGAGGCAGACAAGAATTGATTTGAGCCGGCTAGATTACCAAGTTGCAGGCCCAACTCAACGATACATTTTTTATGTCATTTATGATCTTTGTCACCGTCACTGCACCCACCGAAACTTCAAGATTTTACGACTACCACCCATGCACTTATATACTTCTTGGTGATCTTGTTTGATTATGCAGAGAACAATGCTATGTGACACATGAATAATATACAAGTATTCTTCAAAAAGTGTTTGATTTTTATTATGTGAATATAAAAAATACATGTTTCCATTTGAAATATCTTGAAAATAATTGATTACATATTTGCTTTAACAAAAAATAACATCATGTTGCATAAAAGCTCATATGGAAAGATTATTATTCTTTTGAATAATGAGTAACTATGCACTCACCATGTCACAGTACACTTTTTTCAGTTTATATATATTTTTTATTTTCAAGTTCGTAACAATAAGTATATATGAATGGACCCTGCCACTCTTGGCCTTTAGAGTATAATTATATAGAGGTCTATGCATTAATACCACAAATGTAAAAAAAAATACAGTTTCGAGGCACGTCCGTACTAATTGCGATAGTGTGAGACGCCCCCCCCCCGCCCCATAAACACACACACACATATACACACACACACACGCAGTCACGCACACACACACACACACACACACACACACACACCGTGCTCTTACATAAAATTATATGTAAATGTGCATTTTGTGGGGAATTATGAATAAAACAGTACATTTAGAATATATTAGTTCTATATAACGCACACATTCTACAGGGTCTAAATGTGGCTCCTGCGACAAGAATGTCTCCTATGCATACTAATGCCTTGGGCACGTTCCACCGCAAGGTTGGTCTACAGCCAATCTACGACCAAAAATGCAAGGAGATCGTAGCGATCCGTGAGTGTGCAGTGCGGCAAACGTAGGTTTTTTCAAGACAGTACGGTGGCCTTAGAAGTTTGGCTTGCCAAACTTCTTCTACAACCACCCTACATCATGGTCTGATCGTATGGAGGCTTAAAATTCCTCAAACTTCTCTAGCATATGTTTGGCGCTCGCAGCGAACACATTGTGGATGACTGCCATCTATATAAGCAAGGGAAAATATATCCTTTGTATCATGATAATGCACCAGAATGCACTGTTTACACCCAAAATTTTATTTTAAAATCTCCTTATTGAGTATGCTGCCAAACCTCCTACATCACTTACGCGGCTCGCATAATTGGACCTGCAATTTATTGGTTGGGCTTGCAGCTTTTCAAGCCAGCAGGCCCAATGGACCTGCAACTAATTTTGCTAAAGCGTGAACACAGGGTTACATATACTATACAGTTAAACCTCCTATCTATTGAGACCACCTCTGTAATAAGACCACTTTTCAAGGCACCAAACCTTCAAAAAGCTACCAAAATAAATCCCTGTACAGATACAAACCTATATTGATACTACCAATCAATAGTTTCAAGTAAAAGTGTTAAAATTGAAGCTTTGTTTCTATAATCTTCACATTAGTGCGGACTGATTAGTCTCAGTTGGCTTCTACCCATGCATGTGCCCGTGGTGCCGACCCCTTGTTATTTCCGTAACGCATATTGAATGTTGCACAATATAACAGGTATTGTTGCCGCCATCTCTTATTTAGCTGTCACAACAGAGTTGGGGTCAACTCCTAGTTCGAATACACCAATAATTCACCCAGTGTTTGGTGATAAGTAGGATAGAAAATAAGCGGACGATAAAATGAGACAAACATGTTATTTAAGTGGTAAAGTCCATTAGCCCTGGCCGCAATGCCCACAAAATTTGCTCAATATGTTTTTAATGAGTGTAAGCACACCTAATGATTTTGTGAGTTGTCACAGAATATAAACAGGCTTACTGTGCAAAGTGTATATTCATGTACCGGCAATATGTGTCATGTATCATACCATATTAATGCATGGGGAGTATGTTTTTCTATTATCTGCTGTGGCTGATCACTACACACGTTTAATCATACACTAGAAACAAAGTTGATCGTGTCAATCTCTCTAATTTATTAACATTCAGTATTTTAACCCCCCCCCCCCATTTTGTTTACAGTGGCACATATTTTAAAATAAACAGATAGTGTAATTCATGTACAACAGTTAGAGTTACATTATATTTAATTTAAAATATATAAATATGCAGGATATGAGATTTCAGCGGCAAAGAAATCATCAAGATCAAGGTTATGCGATTAGGGGTGGGTGGTTTGGTGGTTGCAGCCAATGATGAGGTCGACCAACAAGAAAACACACACAATCTCTCACGTTTTCGAGCAACTCAAATTTTATTTGTCAAATGCAAATGCAGTCACATAAAAATTGATATTAATTTGTGTCATTTATTGACAATGCGATGCATGTTGAACAAAATAAACATCAGTGTGAGCATAGTAAGATGGCATGATAATAATACGTTTAATACAATAATTTGTATTGGTTAAGATGTTGATAATACTCTGTTCAATATTTATACAAAGGCACAAAGGCATTTTTCAACGTGAAAAATTACCCAGTAAAATTAGAAGACAATTTCAAGTGTTATTCCTTCTGGAATATAATAATACCATGCATAATATAATTCCACGGTATGCCTTACAAACTTACAGAAATTCGGGCAACTGTATTTTGCGGAAGTCTCCAGACGTTCATCATCCCGAACCTAATTAATATTCATAAGCTCACCACACGGAATAAAAACATTTTATACAACATTTAAACATATTCAACACACACACTCTCTCTCTTTCCATCTCTCCTCTCTCTATCTCTATCTCTCTCTCCATCTCTGTCTCTCCGTCGCTCTCATCTTTCTATCAAGCATATAATCCATCAATTAACTCTATTTAGGCAACCAAATGTCCTTGCCGTAGTAAAGAATACTCACGTCATTGGCGTTGATGAGAGTGAAAGTACTGAATGTTAACATCCCTGCTGGGCCCCCACCCCTTGGATCTGCCTACACATCAGCAGTTCACGTGCCATGAGTTGAAGCAGAGAGCGCTGCTGCGAGAAACGAGCGGTGATACGTAAGCACATAAACAATGGCGAGCATGGTGTACAACGTCACGCACATGACCACCACGTGACGCGTCACGTGCCCACTAACAGGACGCATGATCACAGCTACTAGAGACCCATTGATGATTCAAGTTGTACAGTTCTGACGGTGCTTCAACTGCCTTTCTGTGTGGGGCAAATTTCTTCATCTTGGATATTGTAAAAAGCTGTTGGGATCACAGTAGCACCATGTGGTGAGCATTTTGATAGAAATCGTACACATTTACACAATAGTTTAGTTTTCACTGTTATATAGGCCTACTGAGCAGACCAATGCCACGTGAACTGTTAGATGAATTACATATGTTATTAACTATAGAATAATAGGAATATGCATATATTATTTTGGTCCACAAAATTTGCATTCTCTGTATCGTATGTCGAAACAAAATTTTTGCTTGAAGGTACTGAATTAGAAAGAGTACATTGTCTACTCAATCCTGCAATGTTCATACCATTCTTACATGAATATAAATTTTTGAAAGTTGTTCCGCAAAATCGACAATGCACACATTGATAAACTCGTCCACCACAGTTCAAGCACTATACTTCCCCGAGTCGTTTACTGCAATGTTTCCGTATCACTACTTCACATTTCTTCAGCTAATGACATAATGCAAACTTGTAATATATTGCTGCCATTGATGCTATTAACTGTTATTTATTTTCGACTCCTCTAATTCACATAATAACTACAGTTGCATATGCTTAATGTTGTTCACAGCACATTTATTGTATACTATTAGATTCTGCGCTAACTGTATTTCGTTCTATTTTTTCACTGCGATAACGA